>JAZKJV010007350.1:0-309176 GCA_037367405.1 Ottelia alismoides | reverse complement strand
TTTACCTATTTCTTTTTACAGTAGAAAGAAAAAATAAAAAAAAACAGCGGGCACAGCCGCGTGACCCGCTCAGCAACCTCCCGCACCGTCGAAGTCTGTGAAGCCGACGCCTCGGCCGTGTCATGCACAGCCCCTCCACCGGCCCAACCGCGACATCCTCCAGGCGCAGCCACCCACGCACGGTGCCCCCACTGCGATGCCTCGGCGACGCCCTTTGACCCGCTGTCACTGCGGCATCCTCCCGTGTTCTCCCCCTGTCTTCCACAACACTTTCCGCGAAAGAGCCCCTCCGCCTAGAGCAACCCGTACTCCCATCGCCGCGGACCCAACCACGCATGGTGCCACCACCGCGACGCCGCGACGACACCCTTCGACCCGCGCCGCCACCGCGACATCCTCCTGTGTTTGCCCCCCGTCTTCCACAACACTTTCTGCACAAGAGCCACTCCGGCCGAAGAAGACCCGCGCTCCCATCGCCGCAGACACAGCCCTGTACGAGCCCCACACCTCCTGTACCATGACATCGATCTCGTTGCGCCGTCAAGTGCGGCGTTGCGCGACTGCATGCCTCGCCGATGACCCCTAGTGGCGACGACGGCCCACCCCTTGGCTATTCCCCCCTCTCATTGGAAGAAAGAAACGAAGGGCTCAGGAACCCTAAAAGGGTTTTTGAAATAAAAATTTCTTTTTGAAAAATTACAAAGATGCCCCTAAAGTTTGGAAAATTGCAAATCAGCCCCTGCCTCCACCTTCAACACATGCTTCTATTGGGTAAATTGCAAGTTCCGCCCCTATTTATTTCTTTGTTCTAATGTGATGCTCAAACACTAAATATTTGTGAATAAGTCCATGTGTTTCCAGATGTGTTTTGCATGATTCTCTTGTTGAAATAAATGGTTTTTTCTTGCTCAATAAATTCTGAGAAAATTTGTATATACTCCTGCTATGCCCTTGAACATTGGATAGAAATTTCATTACATTTTATTGCTATTTGATATTTTTAAAATTCAAAATAGTGTCATTTTGTCTGCTGAAATTAGAGAATTCATAAAAATTCGAAAATTTGCCTAAAAATTACAACAAAATTACTGTAGATGTATTTTATTATCTTTTAATTTCTCTCCAATTTTCATGCATAGATCATTTGTAAACTCCAAAAAATTACGGAAAACTAAAAATCTTAAAAATATGTAAAAAATTCTAGGAAAAACGAAAATTTTGTGATTTCAGTTTATGTGTGTAGATAATTATTTGTACTTTAGCTTAAAAATAACTTCCAGAAGTTTTGAGCACTTAAGTATTTTTAAGTTGCAAAATACTCTTGGTTGTGCACTGTTTTCTCTTGTTTCCACTGTTTGATTTTTATAAAATCACAAAAATATAAAAAAAAATCGAAAAAAATCATAAAAAATATTTTAAAACTTGTAAAACACAAAAACATTTTCTCTATAATTTTCTGGACATATTTTACTATTGTAAACAATATAAAAAGAGTGCGTGTGTGTATGTGATAAGGATAAAATTTAGTTTCGTGGCTTTTCATTTTTAGAAAAAAAACTCGGTCGATGTAGCCAAAAAGCCGCGAAACAAATTCGATCTTCAACCTATCAAACAAAATCGGTTTTCCTTTCGGAAAACCGTCACTAATATTTAACCAGGCAAGTGTTTCTGGGTCAAACTCAAGGAGGCAGAATAAATTCCTTCGATTTCTATCTTTGTAATTTTATTTTTAATCTCTTCTCAAAGTTATCAAGGCAAGAAGCTTTTTTGTTGATTTTTTTTAAATTTTTTATTTGATTTTATTATTTTCCAATTTTTATTTAATTTTCAAAAAGGGAGATTTTTTCAAGAAGATTTATTTATTATATAATAGGTGGATACTATTTAAGTGATACGATATAGTAGAGTGAACGGGGTTCGAGCCGCGAGCTCGGACAACTCAAGAAAACAAAACAAAACGAAGTGTGATTCGACAAAATCAAAACACGTCGAAAACACGTCAAAATCCCACGAAAACTTTATACTAAGTAGTTGGGGTAGTTGTGTAACTACCCTCAAGAAACGTCAAAGAACGAAGTCAGATGAAGTCGAAACAACCCCTACAGCCCAGGGGCATAAGCGCAAAAGAAAGCTAATTAAAATGTTCTCAAAAAGGTCCTCAGGGACTGTTCTCTAGAAAAAATATACAAAACTTTACATTTAGGTCCCTGTGGAGGACCTAAATGCAAATAGTGAAAACCTGGGGGGCGGAAGTATATTGCTGGAAGCTGCTGGATTTAATAAGCAAATTTTCCACCGTTTCGCGTCGCACAGCTAGGATTAGAAGGCTTCAGGCGCAGATCGGCGGTTGCGGGTGCGCCACGTGTCGCGCATATGTGCCTCCCCCTGTTCTTGGGCGGTTGCAGTCGGTGGCGAAGGGGTCTTCTTCTCCGAATTTCTCCGGCCAACCGATGCTGACTTTGGCACTCCGACGGGGCCAGAGGGGTGGTGCCTCCACCCCTCGAGCTCGCCCGTGGTAGGGTGGTGGCGGGAACTGCTCCGAGCGGCGGCGATGATGCGAAGAAGATCACGATATCGTTCTTCTGGAGATGATCTCTGTTCTGGCGATGGACCTTTGAGTTGAATCTCTTGATGATCGAGGCTTCCAAATCCTTGACTCTCTGCTCCTGACTTTAGTTTGATCTGCAAACGAGAGATGTATTCGCTCGATTCTCTAGGAATCGGCCGACGGATGATAAAATGCAAGATCAAACATGGCAATAAATCAAGTTTCCAGAAGAACTTATGTAATACATGAGAACGACGATGATTTGATGACGAGATTCAAAGCTATCTTAATCGATTTGGATGTGATAAATGATTGGGCGTCTAACCTAGACGATTAGGCTAACGAAATCAAGGATTAGCGTTGCTAATCAACGCACGACTACCGAGAAATACAACGACGAAATGAAGGCGAAGGTATGGGAATAGTCAAGGTTTATTACCTGGACGAAGTGCTCGACGACGACCTTTGACCGGAGCGGTACGCGGCGAAGCGCGGCGATACAAGGCTCGACTCGGCCTTGGAACGATCTCCGACGTCTCCTCCTCCTCGTTGGCGTGTCCATGGTGCTGTCACCACCTCCGGCTGGCCGAGGCGAGGCTTGGAAGTAGGGGGTCGGGCTTCTGGAACTGGAGGGTTTCAGAGAGCTTCGAAAGTTGTTGGCTATGGCAGAAGTTGAAGCCCTTTTATAGAGAGGTTGCTTGGGCTCCACGCCGAGATCGAAGAGTGGCGATGGAGTAGGTAGTTAGGAGAAGGAGGTCGAGGGTCGAGATCGGTCGGAAGGTTCTGGAGTGGCACGGGATAAATGGCTGAAGGTGGCCGGTCAGAGCAGGCAGGTGGAACAGATTCTTGGGGAAGAAGGCCCCAGGTGCTGACAAGTGTCAACACCTGGTTGGCCCAGAAGTGGAATTAGCTTATAAATTAAGTATTAAATAGTAAATTACATTATTTTAAATAAGTTTAAATACAAAAAGTGTAGATAAATTAATTCTCTAATTTATGGACTAATTACTTTTAATAAATAATAAATATTATTTAAAATATAAATATTATATGAATAAATATGTATTTATAAATATATTTTAGATTTTTAATTTAATAAATAAATAAGTAAAAATTAATTTTAAATTTTCTTAATTATTAGAATATTAAATAAGGTTTATACAAATTTTTATATATTTTAATGAGTTAATTTACATATTTTAATAAATAAGGTTAGTATCTAAGTAGGTCATTTATACCTATATTTTGGTGTTTTTGATTTTATAAAATAATAAATATGGTCCAAAAATTATGAAATAATTTATGGTGAAAGTACAAGATCATGAAATAATTTAAAAATTATAAAATTAAGAAAATGATAAATAACATGTGTTGCATAAAATAAATAGCCCAGAAACCCCGTTGTCTTTTGGTTCCAAAACTGACTTTTTGCAAACGGACTCCGAATTCGATGAAACAACCTTTATTAATTAGAGAATATTATTTCATGAACTTTAAAGGTGAGTAGAGTGAAATTGGAGTTCGTATGAGGAAGTTATGACGTTCGGAAGTTGAGATTTTGACTATTTGCAGGCTGAGTTTCTTGGCATATATACAGGGCTAATATTTTTAACTTATTTTTATATTTTTATATACATTTTTAGAAATAATTAGGAAAAGGATTTGATAAAAATATGTCCATATGGATTAATTAAAATTCTTTAAAGTTTTGTATTTATTGTATAAATAATGAAAGGTGTATAGGTGTGTGTTAATTTATTTTTTTTCTGGTTTTCTTTCCTGATCTCCCCCTACTTTTTGGTTTGTCGACCAATCCATGCTGACTTGGTCTTGGGGGTTAGACTATAAATATATCTTACAACTATATTTATATTTTAAGTCATATTGTATATATATACATATATTCAATCTGCCTTTTTGTTTCTTTTCTTGTTCTTTATTTATTTACATGATTTTAGTGGTTAAAAGTGAATATTTACACATGAATGGTGGTTTGTTAAAAGATGAGAATTAATTAATATTTACATGTATTTGTTAAGGGTTTAAGACAAAATGCGACAGAAAAGTTAATGAATCATGGATTCATCAACCCCCTATACTTAAACTTTGCTAGTCCCTTAGCAAACACTTATATTGAAAAAGTAAGTGAAAAAGAAAGAAAGTTAGAATGAATTTGTTTTCCTAAACCAATTCATGAGAACAGACAAAGGACAGAGCTCGATCGGGCCTGAAACAAGCATTTTGTCGGAACCTTAACTAGGATTAGGATTTTATCCTCAATAGTCCTCAAGTTCCATAATCCTTACTCGAGATCACTTCATCGGCTAGTTCAGACTCACTTATTCATATCGCAAACTCTATCCTCCTTGAAGTCAACTTGTACAGTGTGTGAATTGATTTATCTCTTCCTGCTTAGAGAATCGAAGAAATCGTCAATCCCGGCTATACACTCCTATGGCTTCCTCATCCCGCTACTCTTTCCTCGGGGAGGGAGGTATTCCCTTCCGAGTTCAGTTCTGCTATGTCCACAATCGAATATAGGGAGAAGTTAGAAGAATGAGAAAAGAAGTGGAGTGCGACCAGTGAATACGCATCTCCTTGTGAAGCCCAACCGGTGTAGCTGAGTCTCCACTAAGATGTGCAGGCATTTTTGGTGGAAGCTTGGACCATTGTGGTCTTATTTGGTGGCTTCTGTTTTGCTTTGACTTTGTAATTTTCTTGCACTGCATTCATCTTTTTGTGCCTCGACGGATATAGCATCTTTTTAGTCCGTCCCTTTTTTGAGGTCTTAGAAAAATTGTGTCAGCAGATCCTTCCCTCATCCGAAGCAACTATCGCAACCCCAATCTCTCCCGTCTTTAGACGTCAATGCTGCAAAGATAAGGATAGAAACATACTAAATGTACTGGCCTTCGGAACTCCATGCGAGTCGAGCTAAGTGCAGAGTGCATGTGTTCAAGATTGGTTCACTGGTGTAGAGTTGTACGGATGACTCCAAATGGTCTACTTAAGCATAGATGACTTGATTTCCCGAATATGGTCTTACGGAACCTAAAGATTTAAGTCACAAGACCTGAAGAGTCTAAATTCCAGATCCTAGTCAGGATCCTTACAACGAAAGTTAAAGGCCGTAATCAAGCTCCATCCTTTAGACTAGACTCAGTCCTTAGTTTCAGAAATCAAACGTATTCTGAAAAATGTGAATGCAAATGCAACCATGTTTTTGTGAAGTGTATTTTCTGAATTTTACTCATTTTTATGGATTTTAAGGCTTTTGTAATTTTTATGAATTTTAGGACTTTGTATTTTTTTTATGGATTTTATGATTTTTATAAACAAGATTTTACTCATGAATTTTACAAGATATATTTTATTTGAGTTGAGTGTCTAATATATTTTACAAATTTTATCTACAAATTATTTTACAAGGATTGAATGGTTTTTACTCATGTTTTAATGAATAGGATTTTAACTAAATATTATACATATTTTAAGTACAAATTTTAAATACAAATTTTAATTACAAGTTTTAAATACAAATTTTAAGCATATTTTACTTATTTACAAGGATTTTATAAATAATATATAAATATAAATGGATTTTAAATTAACCCGTACCCACTTTTTATGGATTTTTATAGATATAGAAAATACATAAAAGTACGAGTTATGGACGAAAGTATATATACAATATATACGCACCCCCCTATACTTAGCTTGAGCTATATGCTCATAGCGTCAAAAGAGAAAAAGGAGGACATAACTCGTGCTAAGTAAAAGTGGGTGAAAAAGGATATCGATTACAAGTCAGTCAACCCCCCCTATACTTACGATCAGGTCATCGTAAGTATCACGGGAGAGCAAAAACGGGATGACTGAATGAAAAGAATAAATAACGAAAGTTCAAAAGGAAAAGAATACGAAATCATCGAAATCACTCGGTCCCCCCTATACTTAGGATAAGGCATCCTAAGTATAGAAAAAGAGTGTAGCCAAAAATTGGGGACCAGTGATTCATGAAAAAGAAAGGCTATACAAAAGAATCAGTACAAAAAATAAAACGTAAATCAGCAGGCAATCGATCCCCCCTATACTTAGGATCTGGTATCCTAAGCATAGAAGACGAGCAAAAACGGGGACGATTGTGGTCTACGAAGAATATACAAGTGTTGTGAATCTCCAGAAAAGAATGGCCCAAAAGAATTTGTACAAGAAGAAGTGAAGGAGTGATCATGATTCCTGTACAAAATAGAACACTTCAGTACGTGCCAGATGATCAGTAGTCTCTACGAAGTGCTTCAGCATCTGCCCATTAACCACGAACGGTTCTGCACCAGGTGACACATCTGATATTGCTATACTGCCATTGTCGTGCACCGTTCTGTCTATGTACGGTCCTTCCCGCTTGCTTTTCAATTTGCCGGGAAAAATTCTCAACCTTGCATTGAACAACCAGACTTTCTGCCCAGGGACAAAGCTCTTGTGCCGAATATGTCTGTCATGCCATTTCTTCACTTTGTCCTTATAGATGAGTGTGTTCTCGTATGCTTGATTTCGAATTTCTACCAGCTCATTCAGATCTATCTTTCTCTTGGCCCCTGCTTTCTGTATATCCATCAGTATTTCTCGAATTGCCCATTTAGATTTATGCATGATCTCTACGGGCAAGTGGCACGGCTTTCCATAAACTAGCCTGAATGGTGAAGTACCTAAGGGAGTCTTATATGCAGTACGATATGCCCAAAGAACTTGATCTAGAAGCAGTGACCAGTTCTTCCTATCTGGTCGTACTAATTTCTGAAGAATTGATTTCACCTCCCTATTTGAAACTTCAACCATGCCGTTCGTCTGTGGGTGGTAAGGAGAAGCTACTCCGTGATCGATGCTGTATTGTTTCACTAGCTTTTTTACCTCCTTATTAATGAAATGGCTACCCCCATCAGAGATTAGAATACGAGGAATCCCGAACCGCGAAATGATGTGTTCCCTTAGGAACTTGCAAACGGTCTTACTGTCTGCGGTTCGTGCGGGTATAGCCTCCACCCATCTGCTAACATAGTCTACAGCGAGAAGAATGTACTCAAAGCTGCTGCTAGAAGGGAACAGTCCCATAAAATCTATGCCCCATGCGTCAAAGATCTCACAGATAATGACGGGTCGCATTGGCATTGCATCTATGGCACTGACTGTCCCTACAGCTCTCTGACAATATGGACAACTCTTCACGAATGTGCAGGCATCTCTGGTACGAGTTGGCCACCTTAATCCGCTCTGTAGTACCTTCTGCGCTGTCCTCTTCCCTGAATGATGTCCTCCTGATTCTAGAGAATGACACAAAGTGAGGACACTATTATATTCCTCCTGAGGAATACAACGCCTGTAAACACAATCCGGTCCTTCGCGAAAAAGAATCGAATCCTCCCAATGGTAGTATCGTGCCTCAGAAACTAGTTTCTCAACTCGGTTCTTTGACCAACCCTGAGGACTTTTCTGTGTGACCAGAAAGTTCACTATGTCTGCATACCACGGAAGTTCTGTAACCGCAAAGATGCTCTCGTCAGGAAATCTCTCTGCGATCTCCGGCGTATACTCATCTGAAGGCTGATCTGTCTGTAATCGGAGAGGTGATCAGCTACCACGTTCTTTACTTCAGGTTTATCTTTGATATCCAATTCGAATTCCTGAAGTAATAGAATCCATCTAAGAAGGTGTGCCTTGGCATCCTTCTTTTCCATTAAAAATATGATAGCTGAGTGATCAGTGTATACTGTGATTTTCGAGCCAAGCAGATATGATCGAAACTTGTCTAATGCAAATACTACTGCCAACATCTCCTTTTCTGTCACTGTGTAATTTCTCTGAGCATCATCTAAAGTTTTGCTGGCACAGTGAATAGCACCGGGAAGTCCATTCCTCCTCTGTCCTATACAGCCCTGACCGCAAAATCTGAAGCATCCGACATCGTCTCGAAGGGTAGAGACCAATCAGGCGGCTGCAGGACAGGAGCACTGATTATCTTTTCTTTCAATGTGAGGAAGGCATTAAGACATTTATCATTTAACACGAACTCGATGTCGTTGCCTAGCAATTCAGTTAACGGTCGGGCAATCTTGGAGAAGTCTTGGATAAACCGTCGGTAAAAGCCGACATGCCCCAGAAATGACCGTAACTGTTTGATGTTGGATGGTGGCTCGAGTTTCTTGATGATATCCACCTTGGCAGGGTCAACCTCCATGCCTCGCTGGGAGATGACGTGCCCCAACACGATCCCGTGAGTAACCATAAAATGGCTCTTTTCCCAGGACAGAACGGGATCTACCTTACAACACTTTTTCAGAACCTGGTCTAGGTGCGCTAAACAATCGTCAAAGGACTCACCATAGACCGAGAAATCATCCATAAAAACCTCTAGAAAATCACCGACCATGTCCGCAAAAATAGCAAGCATGCACCTCTGGAAAGTCGCAGGAGCGTTGCACAATCCAAAGGGCATCCGTCTAAAGGCATACGTGCCGAACAGACAAGTAAAGGTGGTTTTCTCCTGGTCTTCAGGAGCAATTGATACCTGGTTGTATCCTGAGTAACCATCAAGGAAACAGAAGTACCCCTTCCCTGCCAACCGTTCTATGACCTCGTCTATGAAAGGCAAAGGGAAGTGGTCCTTCTTCGTCGCGGTGTTCAACTTCCTGTAGTCAACACGTACTCGCTACGACGTGGTTACTCTCTTTGGAATCTCCTCTCCACTCTCATTTTTCACCGTCTGAATTCCCGACTTCTTCGGGACAACATGTAATGGGCTAACCCATTCGAAGTTTGAGATGGGAGAAATGAACCCTGCGTCACACCATTTCGTGATCTCTTTCTTGACAACTTCTCGTAACACCGGATTCAGCCTACGCTGAAACTCTCTGGAGGGTTTGCTGTCATGATCGAGATAGATATGATGTGAACATAAAGCAGGATTAATCCCGCGGAGATCGGATACAGTCCACCAAAGTTGAGCTGATAATGACCGGAAACCGTTGATACATACAAGGAAGGCATATTTCATGTTTGGTGGCAAAGTTTTAAGTTCTGGCAAGGTAGTATCTGTATCTACTGAAACATCCTCTGTGTGTGTACGGGGATCTGTATCGGTTGTGGATTTGTCGGCATTCTGATTATCCACCATCTCTATGTGCTCTAGAGTCGAACTACAGAAGATGTTCAAGACATCATTCGACTCCTCAGAATGATCGGAAGAGAATAATTCAGCCAAATGAAACTCGGAATCATCTGAGATGGAGGAATTGTGTAGTGTTTCTAAGTCTGAAAGGTCTGCATTGATTTCGTCAGAAGTCTAATCCCTTTGCTTCTCATCATCCAGACTAAAATATAAGGTTCCATCGGAAGAATTACCCTCTGAGGTCTCGGACCCGTCCTCTGTCAAACATTCTTGGGTCTCTACCTGATATCTTTCGAGGTCGTCAAGACGGACCTCATCCATATAATCACAGGAGGCTAAAGAACTCAGAAAATCCGAAGATGCATCACTGAAAGTGTTCGATTCTCTCGTCATCTCTATATGTACATTTTCGCCCTCGACGCGAAAAGATACCTTCCTTGTATCATAATCGAAGAGGGCCTTTGCGGTCTCTAGAAAAGGCCTCCCGAGAATGATCGGGTAAGGTGTAACTGTGCAGGGCAATTCATGTCTAGGACCGTAAAGTCCATTGGAAATTGCAGACCCTGCACGGTTACGATAACGTTCCTAAGTATACCCTTAGGTCTCTTTACGGATCTATCAGCAAACTGAAGGATCGCGCGGGATTTTTAAAGAGGACCTAACTCGAGCTTATCGAGTAAGGAAGCGGGTATCAGATTGATCGAGGAACCGTTATCTAATAGAGTGCGATCGAACTCGGCTTTTGCGATTTCGCACCTGACATAATGTGCACCTGAGTCTTTCTTCTTCTTCGGTAGCTTATTCTGTATCGCACATGATGTAGCCTTAGTCAAGACATGTTTTTCTGTTCGGGATCTCTTTTTCCTACGCGTGGTGCACCTATTTTTCAATTGATTCTTGAGCGTAGGAAATTGATCTAAGGCATCATGAAGAGGGATCTTCAGAAAGATGTGATCTTTGAGTAGTTTTTCGATCTGTGGAGATGCAAGATTATTTTTGATCTTTTTCTTTCCTTTTCCAAATAAGGCATCGGGAAAAGGAATAGAGTCAGAAGTCAGAAAATCAGGATTTTTATTCAAACTGGAATCAGCATTTACATCGAGAGTCTCATAATTATTTACCAAAACTCTCTAAAACAGGGGAAGAAATATTTTTGTCGGGGCTCTCTGCCTGATCTGGCGTGATGTCATCGTCTGAGTCGCCAGTGTCCATATCTGATGTGTTGGCATTGCTCCCATCTCTTGATTCTGCGTAATGGTCCTCATCATCTTGCGGTTGCTTCTCCTCGGCTTCAAGATCATGATTCTGCTCGTGCTCCTCTAGTGCCCTCTCCTCTTCTCCAGCAGGTGTTTGTGGTGATCTACCGCTCCTGAGACGTATGAAGTTAGATAAAAATTCAGGAAATGAGATCTTACCTGTAGTGTCTACCTGCTCTGCATGCCTCCTCTTGTTGTTCGGGTTCATCTGAGGCTGGGCTGGGAGAGTGGTCTTCGGTACGGTTAACTCGTCCAGACGACGGTTAACCTGCTCCATCTCAGTCTTGTGCGCGATCTGGAGCGTACTCAGCATATCCATGATCTGGTTAAGCGCCTGGGCCTGTGAAGACATCTCCGGTTCGGTGTGGTGGCCCTGGCTTGCTCCTCTCTCCTGCCTTGGCGTGAAATGCTGAGAGGTGGAAGGCTGGGAGTAGCGCTGAGGTGTGAAGGAAGACTGTTGCGGCTGCTGATAAGGATAATTCAGTGAAAACTGAGCAGGGTGCTGATATGAATGCTGCGGTCTCTGATGGTAGACATTCGGATGAGACTGCTGCGGCGTGAAGCTCTGGCAGTACTGAAATTACGGACGTCCATGCGCGGATGACCGTACGGCTGCTGCGGCTGCTGGTTTGGTATACCCGGCTGCTGCATCGGAGTATACCCAAATTTCGTTGATCTCGAAAGAGGATTGCGGCTCCACCTCCATCTCTGCGGTGCTGGTGATCTGGCCGGGATTGGCATGAGACTGATCCTCATGCCAATCGAGCTGCGGAATCTCGGGCTCGCTCTGGATGTAATGGATCTGACGGGTGGGTGGAGCGGGTGCGATCCTCTATGCTGGTTGCGCATTCGAAGAAGTTTGGCTCTGCTGGTACTGGATCTGAAGATCAACGACCTTCAATAGATCACTCAGCTGCTGAGGTAGAGATGAGAGTTTCTCCAACTCTCGCAGCGGCTGTAGGTCTTGGACCTGCTTGTGAATCACATCCACCAACGTCAATTCCTCGCTAATGAAGCCCATGTTGGTGTTGGATTCGGAGTCCGAGATGTTTGCCACCTTGTGATGTTCTTGGTGATGTGGTGGTTGTGGGGCTTTCTGAAATGCCCGAGTAGAGTCTACAACTCTTGAGTTCTCGGCCATCCCTTCGAAGATGGCCCAGACTGACTCGGCATCCTTGTTCAAGTAGCTGCCGCCACATCATGCACTGACTAGCCCCTGAACTTCCGGCTGGAGTCCTCCGAAGTAGTTCTGTATGAGCACCTTCATCGGGATCTCATGATGCAGGCATCTCTCCGTAAGATCCTTGAATCGATCCCATGTCTCATGGAATGATTCGTGCGGCAGTTGCGTAAAGTTGGAGATCTGACTCCTCATCATGTTCGTCCTTCCCAGAGGAAAATACTTGCGCAGGAAGGTGGACTTCAGGTTGTCCCACGTAGAAATTTCTCTCCCCAAATGACTCAGCCAATAAAGGGCCTTATCGGCTAAGGCAAAGGGGAAGGCTTTGAGGCGTACGGCTTCCTGCGTTACTCCTGGATAACAAGCCGTTCCACAGATCATCTCAAACTGCTGTAAAAACGCGAACGGCTCCTCTGCGGCATTCCCATAGTATTTGGGAAGCAAGATATGAAGGACAGTCTGAGTTTTGTATGGCCCTTGATTCGGCGGTAGCCGAATCCAATGGTGGAGCGTTCTTGCGCCCGGGTCATACTCGTCCCGTAAAGTCGCAGGAATCGCAGGCGGTAACTGGTTCCCAGCCCCTGCTCTTAGCGCGGTTATTTCAGCCCATATTTTAGTCTGAACTCTATATTGTTCTCGAATCTGCAAGTTCATCTGCTGAAGTGTATCGAGAATGCCTGTAGTAACATCTGCGGCTTCTGGTCTTCCGTCATCTTGCTCCTCGGCTGCTGCCCTCTCGTCTGCTGCTGGTGCTTTACCGCGAGCCATTGGCTTCGAGTCGTCTGGAAAAGAGAAGCTCTCGTAAGCACTCAATGAAAGTTCAGCTGGAGATGATTTATTGAGACGAGAGTCTGTCTCAATTTTCTGGCCAGGAGGTGAGGGAGTCTGGGTCTGACTCGCCTCGAGATCTGATAGGACCGGCTCGGGAAGAGGGTTATCCCGAGCCTATGAAGACGTACATTCAACGGTGGATGGTTGAAAGCTCATAGAGTCTGAGCTGAAAAACCGTCGAGACGTCATCTTCGATGTCAAGAGAAAAGTCAGGAGAGCACGTTTACGATTCAAAGAGAGAGAGAAGTGCGAAAGCCGCGGAAACTCACGCCCCACAAGCAAACACAAAGCAAACCCCGTTTTCACCAACTCAACCCTGATGAAGACCGTAAGAGTTCGGTCTTTTTATCTTTTCGGTTTTAGGGTTGTGATTGACAAACTTTTTGGTTACGCGGGATGAGCAGGCCAAAAGGTGCCCGATAGTTTCCCCGAAACACTGGCCCGAATCCTTACACGAGACCACTCGCACTCAGCCAGTATGGGAGTAAGTACGGACCGTTACCGGCTACCTGTGTTTCTTGAGGACGGAGCCATGCGCAGTGTCCTCTAAACCTCCCACTCTGCTAAGTAAACCCGGACCGTTTCCGGCTACCCGAGCTTACCCACTGAGGAACAGTGATCAAATGTATGGACCCAGTAGTATCTCACGAGAAATACGGGGTTTGGGCTCTATCCTTAAGTGTCGGCTCTCGAGCTCGCGCACTCTGAGAAATGTGCGGGGGTTACTCTCCCAAATCACTTGAGTCGATTTACGGCTTTAAGTCAGATAGATTTAGCAGTCCCGATTTTAGTTTTGTAATTTTTATGGGTTTTTTCAATCAACGTCTATCGATTTTTTTTATAAAAACCTAAAAGCATGCACTTAAGTTGCGAGTTCTAAGACTAACTACGCGGCGCAAGCAGAGAGAGTAAAAAAAACTAAACAAGCATCTAGAAAACCGCGGAAAGCCGATAGCGATGAAAATCGCGGTGGGTGCCCTGATTCTCGGATACACGGTATCCGACGAGTCAGGCCCCGAAAAAAAATGGGGGGGGGGGGGGTTGTTTATTATCTATTGCAACTCTCTCCCTTTCTCTCTCTTTTACAAAAATGTGCTAACTACTCTTCTCCTCTGCAGCCGACTCGTGAAGAAGGAGCCGACCTCTGCTCTTTCAACTGGCTCGGCTTCCGAAGAAGCCGGTTGATCCTGCAGGCCCTGCAAAGAAAGTTAGCAAGTAAAACCGATCGAGAAAATGGAGAAAGACATAAGAAAACAAAAAGAGAAACCTCAGAAAACAGAACACGAAAAAGCCGTACAAAAAAAACGTACGAAAAATGAAACCAAAGAGAAGAGAAAAAATAAAATCATGAAGAAATGAAAAATAAAAAAGAATCTAACGCCTCCCCGGCAACGGCGCCATTTTGATAAGGATAAAATTCAGTTTCGCGGCTTTTCGTTTTTAGAAGGAAACTCGGTCGATGTAGCCAAAAAGCCGCGAAACAAATTCGATCTTCAACCTATCAAACAAAATCGGTTTTCCTTTCGGACAACCGTCACTAATATTTAACCAGGCAAGTGTTCCTGGGTCGAACTCAAGGAGGCAGAATAAATTCCTTCGATTTCTATCTTTGTAATTTTATTTTTAATCTCTTCTCAAAGTTATCAAGGCAAGAAGCTTTTTTTGTTGATTTTTATTTTTTTAATTTTTTATTTGATTTTATTATTTTCCAATTTTTATTTAATATTCAAAAAGGGAGATTTTTTCAAGAAGATTTATTTATTGTATAATAGGTGGATACTATTTAAGTGATACTATATAGTAGAGTGAACGGGGTTCGAGCCACGAGCTCAGACAACTCAAGAAAACAAAACAAAACGAAGTGCGATTCGACAAAATCAAAACACGTCGAAAACACATCAAAATCCCACGAAAACTTTATACTAAGTAGTTGGGGTAGTTGTATAACTACCCTCAAGAAACCGTCAAAGAGCGAAGTCAGATGAAGTCGAAACAACCACTACAGCCCAGGGGCATGAGCGCAAAAGAAAGCTAATTAAAATGTTCTCAAAAAGGTCCTCAGGGACTGTTCTGTAGAAAAAAAATACAAAACTTTATATTTAGGTCCCTACGGAGGGGACCTAAATGCAAATAGTGAAAACCTAGGGGGCGGAAGTATATTGCTGGAAGCTGCTGGATTTAATAAGCAAATTTTCCACCGTTTTGCGTCGCACGGCTAGGATTAGAAGGCTTCAGGCGCAGATCGGCGGTTGCGGGTGCGCCACGTGTCGCGCACTTGTGCCTCCCCTGTTCCTTAGCGGTTGCAGTCGCTGGCGAAGGGGTCTTCTTCTCCGAATTTCTCCGGCCAACCGATGCTGACTTTGGCACTCCGACGGGGCCAGAGGGGTGGCGCCTCCACCCTCGAGCTCGCCCGTGGTAGGGTGGTGGTGGGAACTGCTCCGAGCGGCGGTGATGATGCGAAGAAGATCACGATATCGTTCTTCTGGAGATGATCTCTGTTCTAGCGATGGACCTTTGAGTTGAATCTCTTGACGATCGAGGCTGCCAAATCCTTGACTCTCTGCTCCTGACTGTAGTTTGATCTGCAAATGAGAGATGTATTCGCTCGATTCTCTAGGAATCGGCCGAGGGATGATAAAATGCAAGATCAAACATGGCAATAAATCAGGTTTCCAGATGAACTTATGTAATACATGAGAACGACGATGATTTGATGACGAGATTCAAAGCTATCTTAATCAATTTGGATGTGATAAATGATTGGGCGTCTAACCTAGACGATTAGGCTAACGAAATCAAGGATTAGCGCTGCTAATCAATGCACGACTACCGAGAAATACAACGACGAAATGAAGGCGAAGGTCTGGGAATAGTCAAGGTTTATTACCTGGACGGAGTGCTCGACGGCGACCTTTGACTGGAGCGGTACGCGGCGAAGCGCGACGATGCAAGGCTCGACTCGGCCTTGGAACGATCTCCGACGTCTCCTCCTCCTCGCTGGCGTGTCCACGGTGCTGTCACCACCTCCGGCTGGCCGAGACGAGGTTGGAAGTAGGGGGTCGGGCTTCTGGAACTGGAGGGTTTCAGAGTGCTTCGAAAGTTGTTGGCTATGGCGGAAGTTGAAGCCCTTTTATAGAGAGATTGCTTGGGCTCCACGCCGAGATCGAAGGGTGGCGATGGAGTAGGTAGTTAGGAGAAGGAGGTCGAGGGTCGAGATCGGTCGGAAGGTTCTGGAGTGGTGCAGGATAATTGGCTGAAGGTGGTCGGTCAGAGCAGGCGGGTGGAACAGATTCTTGGGGAAGAAGGCCCCAGGTGCTGACAAGTGTCTGCACCTGGTTGGCCCAGAAGTGGAATTAGCTTTTAAATTAAGTATTAAATAGTAAATTACATTATTTTAAATAAATTTAAATACAAAAAGTGTAGATAAATTAATTCTCTAATTTATGGACTAATTACTTTTAATAAATAATAAATATTATTTAAAATATAAATATTATATGAATAAATATTTATTTATAAATATGTTTTAGATTTTTAATTTAATAAATAAATAAGTAAAAATTAATTTTAAATTTTCTTTATTATTAGAATATTAAATAAGGTCTATATAAATTTTTATAGATTTTAATAGTTAATTTACATATTTTAATAAATAAGGTTAGTATCTAAGTAGGTCATTTATACCTATATTTTGGGGTTTTTGATTTTATTAAAATAATAAATATGGTCCAAAAATTATGAAATAATTTATGGTGAAAGTACAAAATCATGAAATAATTTAAAAATTATAAAATTAAGAAAATGATAAATAATGTGTGTTACATAAAATAAATAGCCCAGAAACCCCGTTGTCTTTTGGTCCCAAAACCGACTTTTCGCAAACGGACTCCAAATTGGATGAAACCACCTTTATTAATTAGAGAATATTATTTCATGAACTTTAAAGGTGAGTAGAGTGAAATTGGAGTTCGTATGAGGAAGTTATGATGTTCGGAAGTTGAGATTTTGACAATTTGCAGGCTGAGTTTCTTGGCTTATATACAGGATAATATTTTTAACTTATTTTTATATTTTTATAAACATTTTTAGGAATAACTAGGAAAAGGATTTGATGAAAAATATATTCATATGGATTAATTAAAATTCTTTGAAGTTTTGTATTTATTGTATAAATAATGAAAGGTGTATAGGTGTGTGTTAATTTATTTTTTTCTGGTTTTCTTTCCTTATCTCCCCCTACTTTTTGGTTTGTCGACCAATCCATGCTGACTTGGTCTCTGGGGTTAGACTATAAATATATCTTACAGCTATATTTATATTTTTTAAGTCATAATGTATATATATACATATATTCAATCTGCCTTTTTGTTTCTTTTCTTGTTCTTTATTTATTTACATGATTTTAGTGGTTAAAAGTGAATAATTACACATGAATGGTGATTTGTTAAAAGATGAGAATTAATGAATATTTACATGTATTTGTTAAGGGTTTTAAGACAAAATGCGACAGAAAAGTTAATGAATCATGGATTCATCAGTATGTTTATCCCTTTGTGACTTGTGCTTTATTTCAAATTTAAAAAAAATAAAAATTCAAGAACCACTAAAAGAATTATCTTGGAAATTCGACTAAATAGTTTTCAAATTATGCTCCTTGTGTTCGACCCCGTTCGATATACCAGGTAAATTGAATAGCGAAACCACTTGCATTTGATTGTTTGATATTTCTCTTACGTGGTTAAATACAAATTTTTCTCGGTAATGGAATCAATTGGTTGAGAACAACAACCCACTGCATATTTTTCCCATCTTAACCTATCGTAAATTCGCGTCATCAGAATGACGCCGTTGCCGGGGAGCACGACTTAGTAGTCATATTTCAACCTTTCTTATCTCTTTATATTATAATTATTTTCTGACCTTCTCTTGTTTGCTTTTTCTACGAGGGACTGCTTGGAGGATGATTTAAAGTCTTGTTGGAGGACCCGTACAGGAGGCAAGAAAAGAAAACAATCATTTTATTTGAGAGAACAATTAATTCTTGTAATAATTAGATTGTGAACACTTGTGGACTTGGACATTTCTCAGGGTATGTTTCTCCAAGTGCTAGTCCACTTTGGGGACCTCACCACTGTTTTTCTTATTTTTTATTTCACTGCTATAACTCTCTATTTGATTCTCGCGGTTTTGACCCCTATACGTAGGATTTTTTGTTGATTGTGACGTAAATAGCTAAGTCCTAATACCTAATTACTTATCTGTTCCTATAGAACGTAATTAGACCTTACTAAAAATTAATTAAAAAAGTTATCTTAATTGAATTTAAGACCATACACCGTGAGGAGTGACATACACCGCTAGCAGGATCTGTTGTGGCGGACACCGAGTGACTTCCAAGATCGAATTCCAGACTCGATTTGATTAGCTAATTATTGTTCTTCACGATCAATAGAAACTGCTCGTCTAAAGCCCATTCCTCATGCATCATATAGTTAGTTTACTTTCTTTATATAATTTATGCGCGGATCATATTGCATGTAGAGTGTTGGAGCAAGGTACGCATTTATATCCCTGCATGGCATCATTGTGTTCTATCGTGCAATGGCTTTTTCGACTTCCTCCCCCTGTTTTTGGACTCAAAATAATTAAAGGAAATCGAAAAATTTGTTAGGCATTGTTTGTTTTTGAAAAAAATAAAAAAATAAAAAAATAAAAGCAACAAAATTTTGGGACTGCTAATGTAAACTTGACCCTAAAACTCACCTCATCTAAAAAATATTTATTTTTGGGGAGAATCACCCCTCATTGTTTGGTTTGCTTGAGCGAGAGAGTGACCCGCACACTAGGATAGAGCCACACCTGAACTTCCGTTAGACTACTGGTCTTGGGGTTAGTCGTTCTCCAGTGATGATCTCTCCGGTAACCGGTAAAGCGACCCGCGACATTCTTAACAGAGCGAGTTGATCGGGTAGCTGGTAAACAGTTCGCAACTTGTACTGGTTGGGAAAGATCTAGCTTTGGGATTGGACCAGTCTCTTGGAGCATTGGGTGCCTAACAACTCGCTTAATCGCTCTGCAAGATTGATTTATCACCTAAATTAAAATTGACATGATAAACGATCGATCTTTTACGGTCACCAGCTCGTGTTGAGTAGGTGAATTGGGGATTTGACTTCTCATTTTGTTTACTTACCAGATCTCATCCGCACTCATCCCTACATCACGATGATGGGCCGGAGGTCCCTTAGGCTGCCTTTGGTAGCACCGCTCTCCAGCACTCCGACTCATTCATCTAGGCAAGTTTCGAGGAGCACAGACCTGCTCTCCAAATCTGAGTTCGATTCCACCATGTTCTCCCTTGACCACCCTTCTTCCAGTGCGGAGGTGCCCGAGCAGAGACATGCACAACTATTTGTTCATTTGACGACACTTGAGTTGGGTCTTTTGCCTTTGTAGAGACCCAAGAGATGGCCAGTAGTGACGAACAAACCGATGGACAACCGCAGAGTTCAACTTTTGTTCTAGATCAGGGCACCATCAACAACACCTTACTAGCCTCCCTAGAGACGATGCAGCGACAGATTCGAGACCAGGGAGCATTCTTGGCAGAGGTCCGTTAAGAATTAGCACGGATGTGAGCCAGCAGAGGAGAGCCTCAGCCGAGACCAACCGGTGGAGAGATACCTGTTGTTGGAGGAGGAGCAGGAGGACATCCAGAAGACCCGCAGGATCCACCCAGATCAGGCAGGTCTATGAGGGAGTTGCACAACCTTGGTGCAACCCTCACACACCGTTGGATCCAGCTTCCAGCTATTCTAGGCGACTTCAAGCTTCCGCCCTAGACTATTCAGCTTTTACCCAAGTTCCATGGGCTAGCCATCGAGGAGTCGCATTTTCATCTGCAAGACTTTGAGATGATCTACAGTACTGTCCAAGATGAATTTGTGGATGAGGATACCATCATGATGATGGGATTTCCTTTCGCTCTTATTGATATAGCAGCCTACTGGCTGAAACATTTAGGGAGATACGTTACTTCATGGGAGCAGCTCCGGACCGAGTACTTGAATAAGTACTATCCACTCAGTTGGACCAATGCAGTGAGAGATTTGATCAACAACTTCTCCATGATCCCGAATGAGCAACTTCATGAGGTGTGGGATCAATTCTGTGAGCTTATTGACCGGTGTCCACATCATGATATATCCAAGCCCAATCTTGTCCAGAGCTTCTTTTGTGGGCTGGCACCAGAGCTGTAGGGGCTTGTCAACGCTTCTTGTGGGGGCTCTTATTTCGCCAAAGATGAATATCAAGTCTAGGCTATCTATGAGGAGATAGCTGAAAACTACATAGTGATGTCCCAGACTAGGCTCTACGCTTAGGGGAAGTCCCACCCCAGGCCGTGTCCTATCAGAGGATAGCACGAGTTGATGCGGGTCCACCCATTTCTTCGTCAGCAGCAACAACACAGGCAGAATCTTTAACCGCTGGCATGGGTATTATCAACGAGAAGTTAGACCGCATACAGATTATAGAGAAGAAGCAATACCAGGGCATGGCACAGATAGATCAGTTGGCACGGACTCTTAATGACCTGAAGACCCATATCTTGTGTCTGTAGGAGGCACATGCGGCTTCTTAACCTCATCCCAGGTTACGTGCTAATCTCAGCAGCAACAGCTCTTCCCAACACTCTGCCCAGTACCGCCAGGTTTATCACATTCAGGCAGAGCTGGTTTGGCAGTTGCAGCAGCACTACTCTTAGAGTCTCAGGTACCACCATCTCAGGATACTCGAATGGTGGTGTATCAGCCGGATCAACCTCTGGCAATTCTCCCCGCCCCCTTACGAGCATGAGCCGTTGATGGAAGTCAATGGGATTTGGTATGACCAGCAGCAACTCGGGATACACTGAGATCATCTTGGATTCAAGTGGTCTAACAAAGGTACCTCATCCCAGTAGCAGCCTCCAGCTCTAGACGGACAGAGCAACCAGCAACAACAACAACAGCCTCAGTACTCCCAGCCACAGTAGTATTACCAGTCGGATCCTCATCCCCACCATCAAGGATAAGAGTGGAAGCAGCAGCAGCCTCAGCAATATTCTCAGTAGTCACCAGTATCAGCAAAGCCAAGCCTCATTTCCAATGAGGCAACCCGTCCGATTCTCATAGACCAGCATATGAGAACCCATCCCTTGATGACTTAGCCCGCCTACTCTCAAATCAGCAGGCATCCTTCAAGCAGGAGATGTATGGGTTCATGCAAGAGATGAGGGAAATAATCAAGGGCAAAGCCGCCATACCCGTTCAGATTGATGCCGCTGATGATGTAGATGACGGTGGTACTGACACCACCATGGATGATGGTCCGCTCAATAGTACTAAGGCCGTCGTTCTCCAGATGCAGTTAGTGGTTCTGACGCCACCATTAGACGTGATGCTGAACCAGAGCGCGGTGCTGATGCCACAAAGACAGATGCCGTGAGTGGTGCTGATGCCACCATTTCTATTCCAACTGTGTTTCCTCCTATCTATGTATCTCAAGACAATATCAAAAATACAAAAAAAAATGAATAAAGGAGAGGTTTCTTCATCTACTCTGAGTCCATATATGTTGCATGATGATCCTTGTATGGGCTCCATTCCTTCACAATAGCAGGAATATCTTCTTGACCCTCTATCTGAGGAGGGTTCAGCTATCCCCTTCCCTCAAGCACTCCGCTTGGGGTAGGGGAAGAAAACAAAAAATTAAAAAAAAAACACAGCAGTTAGAGTTCAGCCAGCAGGTGATCGACATATTCCACATCCAGCTGACTCTACATGAGGCACTAGAGCACATCCCTCTCTTTCAGAAGCACTTGTGAGAGAAGACCACTATACATAGGCAGAAGAGGAATCGTATTGCAGAGATCCATGTGCTGACTCATGCCACATGTTTCGCTATTCAGAATCAACTACCAACCAATAGACTCGATGGAGGAGCTCTATATGTCCGATGCCACATTCATGAGAAGAAGTTCGATCGTACCCTATTAGACATCGGTTCTTCGATTAACCTCGCTCCGGCTGCCTTACTCGATCCATTCGAGTTTAGCCCTCTTAGAGAGAGTAGGATGATCCTTTAGTTTGCTGATAGATATGTTAAGAGGACGAGGGGATTACTTAAAGACATTGTCATCGCAATTCAGGGTTTGAAATTCCCCATGGACTTTGTTATATTGGACATGGAGGTCCCTAAATCTGTGACAGATACCCCCATCATCTTAGGATGACCATTCTTGGACACAACCAAGTCGGTATCTGACCATGATAGTGGGAAGGTATACTTTCGCGTCGAGGGTGAAAGTGTACAAATAGAAACGATCGAGGAGACCAACACTATAGATTCAAAGTGCTCAGATCAGATGACCGGCTCAGAGTAGATGATAGATGCAGAGCTAGACATCCACCAGGAGTGTGATTTTGTGATTACAGATGATGAAGCAGTTTGGGCAGATCCCGCATCACGAGCTCTTGCCACATATTCAGACAATGTAGATTCACATATCATAGCAGATGGGAGTTCGAAGAGCACACTCATGGCATAAGATACAGTAGAGGTTGTTTATCATGGTCAGGATAGCGAAATCAATTTCGCCATACTCATCAGATTCAGATCCCTCAGACACAAACACCGATTTTGACTGGCAGGAGTTCGATGAATATTTATTGTGTCTGGTGCCTATAGAGGTGACATCTAGGATGGAAAGTGAGCCAGGTCCGTTGACAGATATACCAGCAGTGCCATCTTCGTCAGATTTACCATTGCAGCGAGAGTTCTCACACACATATCTGGTAGCATTCACTCATATATTTAAGAAGCCAGATTTACCAGCTCCCACTTGTCCAGAATTGAAGACCTTACCGCATAGCATGAAGTATAGATTCCTTGCGGGTGAGCAAGATATGTTTCCAGTCATTATCTCAGCAGATTTGATTGAAGACCAAGAATCTCGTTTGATAGAGGTTCTTGAAAGAAACTGCAAGGAAATAGGATGGACTGTAGCTGATCTCCAGAGATAATTCCGACCATGTGCTCCCACCACATTTATCTCGAAGAAGATGCCAAGCCCTCGCGTGAGTTCCAGAGACGGTTGAATCTGAATCTTCGAGAGGTGGTCATGAAGGAAATATCTAAGTGGTGGAGCGCCGATTTTATCTACCTCATTTCCGACTCCAAGTGGGTTAGTTCATTGCATGTGGTACCCAAGAAGATGTTTATCACTGATGAATCCACGATTCATCATCTCAATATCTTGATCTTAGCAAAATCTCCGAGTAAAAGCTCATAAAAATGTACATAAATTCATTAAATTAACAAAATGTCTCTTGTAAATAAAACACACTAATTATTGTATATTAGATTGTACAAAATAAATTACACATAAAAAGCCGCAAAAATAAAGGAGTCTTATACATGTAAATAGCCCAAAACTTCATGTATTTTTAATAACTTCATTTCAACTCCTTTTTGGTTAATTCTTTCTCTAACATGTTCATATCAATGTATATAAAAATACAAAAATACAAAACAAAATTTACCTCAAACAAATGCTCCTAGATCCCAAAGGGAAAAAGCCGTAAAGACCAACTTCCAAGCCAAATTTCCGCTCCGTATGAACTCCAAATTCACCAAACTTACTTTTAAAGTTCAAGTTAGAGAATTATCTATCCAATGGAAGTAGTTTCATTAAAATCGGAGCTTATTTGCAAAAGTTGGGTTTTGGGACCTAGATGTAGATTGTATATTATGTATATATCCATTCCTTCTTCATTTTTTATTTTATCTTTTCTAATTACTAAAAATACAAAAATATCATGATGCTGTTGTATTTTAATTGTAGTATTTTATTGTATTTTTCTGTTGTAAATATCTCTTATTAAAAAGATAAAAAAATACATATTAGAAAAGTAAAAAATGTGTACATGTTGTTTGTCTTGTTTGTCTTCCCTTGTAAATTCTCCACTATTTATTTTCTTCTTTTTTTATTCTATTGTAATTAAAGTAGCCAACTTTATTTCATTTATTTATTTATTTGACATTCTCTACAATAACCACCATTCAACTCATCCTACCACCAACCTCCATTCAACTCCACCATTTTTTAAACTTCCCATTCAACTCCATTAATAAAATAACCTCCCACCATTTTAATAACCTCTCATTTCATCATCTAAATATACATCCCATCCTCCTCAATTTGCCTTTGATCCATCTTTATGTGAGGAGAGCCTAGTTCCCTGAGTTGAATCGGTGACAACGACGCAACCGTGGTCGAGCGACGACGACCCTCTCTCCGGTGAGATCCGTTGGCTTTTTGGCCAACATCGCAGCCGCAACTGCGCGCTGCTTGAGCTCATCGCACGCCGGCGATTTGAGCGAAGACCGTGCTCACGAGAGCACTCCATAGGCGACCGTCTCCATCGTAGGTAAGTTTAGTTTATCTTGTCATTATTTTGATCTCTGCAATTTTTTTTAACCATCACATTACCATCTATATACGTTCATTTGTTCATCTTCATCATCATCACCACATTTTTCTCTCATCATGTTCATTCCCTGTTTTAAACAAAATTAAAAAATATATCAAAAAAAATTAAAACAAAAAAGTCTTTTATTACATCAGAAAAAAAATCAAAAAAAATTAAAAAAAATAAACAGCGGAAGGAGCAACAGGCGTTGTGCCGCCCGCCGCCCCTCCCACCCTTCTCCACCGCCAGCCGGCGGTCTCCCAACCGACGACCCACTCGTGCGCCCTCGGCCGGCCACCTCCCACCGTAGTCGTTCACCGCCACGCGACGCCCGCGTCCGCGGCTGTGTGGCGGCGCGAGAGCCGCCAGCCCTCCTTTCACGCCGCAACTCGCAGCCCTCGCCTCCGCCTGCCTTCGGCCCTTCACGCCGCCCTTCGCCGTCCACCGCAACCTCCTCGCCATCGCCGCGCGCGGGCGGCGCCGCCGACCCCAGCTGCCGCCGACGCCCTCTTGCCCCCTTTGGGTTCATCTCACCTGTAGCCGAAGGAAGAAGAAGAAGGTTATTACCATCAAATTTTTTTATTGTACAAATTGCATATTTTCCCCTGTTAGTTCATGTAATTACTAAGGTGCCCCGTGAACAATTGGTGTTGTTTAGTTCAATTTATGACTTGCACGGATACCCCTGTGTTCCTACTTTAATTTGGACCTCATTTATGCATCTTTTTATTCAATGAAAAATGTTATCATGTTGAGCAACTTATTATCCGCCATCTGAATATTTAATATATTTTTTGTGAGATACTGTTAATTAATTAAAATTGTTCAACTGAAATATTGCATATTTTACCCAATCTGGACTCTTAAATTTATATCTCACAAAAGTTTGCTCTAAAAATTCCACAAAAATTATATATGATGCCTTGATATGTGATAAACTTACTTTACAAATTTCATCTAAAATGGAGATGTCTTGTGCATGAAATAATTTGTAGAGTGAATTTAGTATTTGATTTTTAATTAAATCCATGTATATCCTTTTTGCGAAATATCAAATCTCTTGGATTCTACATAAAAATATCTTTTTGGGATAATTCGCACTCTGATTAATTTGATAATGTGTATTTATTAGAAATTATTTACCCATTGTCACTCTGGTTTCACTAAAAATTCCATAAAAAATTCGTAACTTGTCAAAAAGTTCCAAAAAAATTACTGTACCTTCCTTTCATCATGTTTTCATTCCACTAATTTTTTCATCATTTTTGCTTATTGTTTGTGTGATAAATTGCGAAAAAACCCATAAAAAGTATGCATTTTTATTTGTTGCATTTTAATTCTGAAAATTACAAAAAAATGTTTTGCATTCATCATTGGATTAAGTTTACTGGAAAAAATATAATTTGACTGAATTGGACTAAATTGACATTAACATTAATTTGGCCTTGTTGTGTGTTTTCTTAGTGTCTTAATTCACCCGCATTCGCATTTTGCATTTGTTTTTGCATTAAAAAAATATAAAAAAAATCGCTTGGAAATCTAAAATCTTTATTTACAAATTAAACCCAAGTTGTTCTTTTGCCTCCTTGAGTTCGACCCCGTACTTGCCCGGGATATAAATTAAGCCGAGACACTCTTCACGGAGATCTTCTCTCGGTTCTGACTGAATCGCTAAGTACACGTGCTACAACGTGGCCGAATTATTCATCGTATTTAGCGGCTCGTCAGATGGCGCCATTGCCGGGGAGGCAAATGGCTTAGGGATTAGTTTAAAAATTTGGATTTGGATTTCACTTACTCGGGTAGTCTGACCCCCGAGCCACTTTGTAGTTAATCCATTTTCTGTCATTTTTCTCTTCAATATTTTTGTATATTTTGTTGTTTATCTCTCTAATATAAATTTCATTTTTCTTGCGAGGGTCCGGTGGACTTGGAGTGCATCGGAGGTCGACGGACGCGACGCGCGCCGACTGCTGAAGAGCAAGAGAATTAATTTATCTTCGAGAGAAATTTTTGTAAATTCTTGTAATTATTTAGGTGGTTTTCTCCTTTATAGCGGCTCTTGTTCAAGAGCTCGCGTGTGTAAAAAAGACTTGGACTTTATTTGTGGTGTGTCGAGACCTGTTTCACTCTCCGGTGAGGGTGGGGCTCGACTTGAGTGGCGAAATTAAGGATTAGGCACACGGTAGTTTAGCGATCAAATTTGTTTGTGCCCATCGTAATTTAGGCCACACATATATTAGAAGATTCACTTATTTGATAAGATTCATAATGAGACGTACATAAACACGTACTACTTAACTCAAAATTAAATCAATTCTTCCCCGCTAATAGTATATTGTTTAGGTGCGGTTTTCTCGATATGCATGCATTTAGTGTAATATTTACAAATTCTGTTCTGCATAACGCATGGAGAGTGCTGGGATTCACTGTAAGTATAACTTCTTCTGAGCATGCATCATAGTTTCTCGTTTGCATTCTGATTTACGATTCCCCTCTTGTTTTATAACTTAAGGTCAAAAGGAAATTGGGACTGAACGGTAGACATGCTTGTGTGTTCACATAAATTTCAAGTGATAACGTAACTCTAAAATTGGGACTGAATTGAGCAGGTCGATTTAAAAAAATGGAATAAAAATAACCCCTGTTCTCGGGTGCATAAAGCCCTCATTGTTTGTTTTACTTGCAAGTGAGAGAGAGACGACCCTAGGATAGAGCCAAGTCTGGATTTCTTACTTACTACTGGTTCTTTATTTTCAGGAGACACTAGTCGTAAGAACCGGGTCAGTCTGTAGGAAAATACGGGTACCTAACAGCTCGTTAATCTTTCTAGGATTGAATGCTCACCAACTAAAATTGACAAGAGAATTCGGCCGAACTCTTATGGCCGTCACGTGTTGAGTTGGTGAAATTGAGGGTTTGGATTGTGTTTGTATTGTGTGAGTTTACTCCGCTTACATGCACTGTAGAACTAGCGCCTCATTGAATATCGTGTTCTAATCGGTTCTTTTGACATCGAAGATGACTGATTGGGGGGATATTTATTTGGACTTTGCAAATTTCCCGTTGAACCCTCCAAGAAGTATGTCTTCACAGGTCCATGCGCAACATGGACCAACCTGGACTCATGACCCTCTTGAGCCCAGGATCACCCACTCTCGGGATGGTTACTCTCAAACCATTCCCTTTCTCTCTTCCCACCTCACCGAGGAAGACCTTCGCCTCGATGAGAATATCTTGATTCATAAATCCTCTTCTAATCAAGAGCACATTGCTGATTCAGGCCATATAGAAGACACAAGTAAAATACCTCCAAAGAAGAAAGAAGAGGAAGAAGAGAACAATGAAGACCAATGAGAATGATACTTACCAGATTAGCTGCATCTGAGCAACAACATGCACTTCTCAGAGCTCAGTTTGGACAGTTGAATGTTGGGGTCCAACCACCAATGGATGCGGCGTATAACCCCGGACAATATCAAATTCGGAACTACTTGAGTCCGGCCGAACCCGAGGTTGATTTTGAATTGAAGCCGCATTTTCTGAACCTGTTTCCACACTTTGATGGGAATGCTTCTGAGGAACCATATGCATTGCTAAGGGACTTTGAGCTCATCTGCGCTAACCTCAAACATCAAAATGTTAGCCAGGATTATATTAGGCTCAAAGCCCTTCCATTTGCCTTGGGTGGCAAAGCTGATTACTGGGTAAAGAATCTTGGGATCACCGTCACCACATATGCCCAGTTCAAGGACCTATTTTTGAAGAAGTTCTACCCTTTGAGTAGAACTAACATGATGAGGACGCGCACTACGAGTTTTTCCCAATTACCCCATGAAGCTTTTTTATGATGCTTGGGAAAGATTCAAGGGCATCCTGCAGAAGTGTCCCTGTCATGGACTAGATGATAACATCTTGGTCCAACCATTCTTTACTGGTCTCAACCCTGAGATGCAGGGTTTAGTGAGCGCTGCCTGTGGAGGCAGCTATACATCTCGAGGAGCGGATACCGTCTGGAGGGTATTCGAGCAGATGGCTGAAACTAGCCGCTCACAGATGGCCAGTAGGGCCTATACACCATCCCCCAGTTCACTCTCACTTGGAGGGGGAAAATCAGCTGTAGTTGATCTCTCTCAGGACGTAATACCTAGCATGGGACTCCTTGCTGACAAGCTCACTGTAGTCGAGAGGATTGACAGGAGAATTGATGAATTGGATTGGAGTGTCTCCAAGATTCCAAAAAAAATGGAGGAGTTGACTGATAGGGTATCTAAGATAAAGATACCTGCCATGACTGCACCCTCTGCTCCCGTATACCGAGTTCACCATATTCAGGAGCAGTTGGTGTCAGGGCAACCCCAGCCGTGGGAGCAGGACCAATCCTACACCCATTCTTTCCAGCAGCCACCTCCATTAGCAGAGACAGTTCAGGAGGAGCCTCCACCGGTTTGGGAGGTGAATGGAGTATGGTATACTCAGGACCCTTCCAGGCAGGGAAGTACGGGAGACCGACAGACCTACCAGCGTCCCCCGACCTTTCACAACACCGCATTCACCTCTGCACCACCTTCTTCACAGCAGAGCCCTGGAATTCAACCACCCCAGCAGCAGTAGCAGTACCAGCAGTATGGTCGACAGGGCCATTACCAGGCAGGCCAGCAGAGTCCGCAACCCCAACAGCAGCAGCAGAGGCAGTACTCTGGCCAGCAGGGCCAGTCTTCCCGTTCTTCTTCCCAGTCTTATCCACTTCCTTCTTCGTCTAGTCCCGTGGATATCCAGCAGCAGATACTCGACGAGCTACGTTCCTACAAGAACTAGATTCATGACTTACGGGTGGATGTCAACCGCCTGTCCAGATGGCGAGACGAGCAGACTGCACCCTCTACCTCTATCCCAACCCAAGTTCAGGCTAACCCCAATAGCCTGAACAGATCTAGTTCTCAGCAGCACTTTGGTCAGGTATACTATTCAGCATCTCCTTGATCTGAACATGAGATTCTTTCGTGTGACGAGGCTAACCACATGTCACTCAGGAGCGGAAGGACCGTTACCGTACCTGACCGGGCGAGGGATACGAGGAGGGGCATCTCTGAAGCTCTACCTGAGGAGTCTTCAGAGGACGACGAGGAGAGGCATCATATTTCGGAGCCCCATCAGCATCATTCGAGGATTTCTACTTAGGGAGCCGAGAGGAGAAGGAGAGCACGTATGCAGCATCGGCAGCATGGATACACTTCTGAGTCTACGGAGGACCTTGCATCTCCGGTTGTGGCTGATACCACTCCAGCTTCTATTCCACAACCTATAGTAGATAGATTTGATTTCGATCCCATGTTGCATCAAAAAGATTCATATATGAAGAACTCTGTTTCCGTTAATGCCAAGAATGATCTTTCAGTTCATGATTCAGACTCTTCATCTTCTGTTTCTCTAGCTTCCATCCCTTTCCCCCGTGCTCTTACAGCAGGAAAGCGCAACAAAAAGATTCAGAAAGATGACCCCGATATGGCACGGTTTTGTAAAGAGAATATGACAGTTAAGGTGCCATTTGATGAATATGTGGCTAACTATCCTGCCTTCCAAAAATACCTTAAGGTGAGATGCATACCTACAAGGGTTAGCAGGAAGAAAGATAACCGAAATATAAAGACACATGTCTTATCGGTAGCCACAACCTATTGTCTCAAGAATCAGACTTTGCCAAGGAAAAAGAGAGACATGGGTGCTTACTATGTGGAGAGTCGTATTGACAACATTGCGTTTGCATGCACACTCTTAGATAACGGTTCTTCGATCAACTTACTTCCCTTAGCATTATATCAGAAATTGGAGTTGGGACCACTTCGCAAATCTAGAGCCTTACTCCAATTCGCTGATCGATCAGTGAAGAGACCTAAGATAGAAGTGAAGAATGTAGTTATCTTGATTGAGGGGTAGAACTATCAAGTTGATTTCACAGTTTTGGACATGGAGACCCCCAATCATTGGAGAGAATCAGATCACTCTTGGGCGGTCCTTCCTTAGGATCGCAGGCGCAACTTTCGATTATGGTACGGGAATGATGAAGTTCCGTTCTCCAGGCGGAGAGGTGAACCTTGAGATGAAGCAAACCAAGTGTCAGCGACCCGATTCAGAGAGTAGCACAGAGTACTCATCTTCAGAGGCAGATTGCAGTATGATTACCACAGTTGGGATTTGGGGACAGATTCCTTCAGGACAGAGCGAGTCCCTTTCATCTGGAAAGGGTATAGTGGATGATGTAGTTTGCCAGGTGTTGTCTGATCTTGTGAGAGATGCATCTACCTATTCCCATGATGACACAGAGATCCTTCTAGATCTGTCAGTTCCATCCCCTTCGGAACGATCATGGGATATAGATGATGAGTCGGACGCGGCTTTGGCCGAACTACCGCATTTCTTTGGCGATCCGACTCCCTTTACTTCTGAGTTGGTGGCGAGTACTACTCAGCTTAGCCCGCCTTAATGCAGCACGGAACCAGATTCAGATTCAGTTCAACCAGATCTGCTTGATGATACCACATTGCCAGAATTGAAATCACTACCTCCTACACTCAAGTATGCCTTTCTTGCGGGACCCAAAGAGAGATATCCTGTCATCATTAGCTCAGACTTGACTTTAGAACATGAGTCTAGGTTGTTAGAAGTTTTAGAGAGGAACCGCAAAGCAATAGGCTGGACAGTGTCGGATCTCGTGGGTATCAACCCTGCTCTCTGCTCGCACCACATTTTTACTGAGGATAATGTGAGACCTTCCCGTGAGTTTCAAAGGAGACTTAACCCCAATCTACGGGAAGTGGTGAAGAAGGAAATTGAGAAATGGTGCAAAACAGGGTTTATATACCCTATTTCTGACTCCAAGGGTGGCCCCGCTTCATGTTGTCCCGAAGAAGTCGGGAATTCAGATGGTCACCAACGAGGAGGGGGTAGAGATCGCGACACGAGTACCTACGTCATGGCGTGTCTGTGTTGACTACAGGCGCCTGAATGCTGCGACCAAGAAAGATCACTTTCCCTTGCCTTTTATTGATCAGATCTTGGAGAGACTTGCAGGGAAAGTGTTCTTCTGTTTTCTTGATGGGTACTCTGGCTACAACCAGGTGGCCATAGCCCCTGAGGAACAGGAAAAGACCACATTCACATGTCCATTCGGCACTTATGCTTTCAGGCGTATGCCATTCGGGCTCTGCAATGCCCCGTGCATATTTCAGCGGTGCATGATAGTCATATTTGCCGAGATGGTGGGAGATTTCCTGGAAGTGTTCATGGATGACTTCTCGGTCCACGGTGATTCTTTTGATACATGTTTAGCGCACTTGGACCGAGTCCTCACGAGGTGTAGAGAGGTGAATCTGGTACTCTCCTGGGAGAAGAGTCACTTTATGGTGACGGAGGGTATCGTGTTGGGGCATGTCATCTCCAAAAGGGGAATGGAGATTGACCCTGCCAAGGTGGAGGTGATCAAGAAACTCGATCCACCTACCAACGTGAAGTCAGTGCGGTCATTCTTAGGGCTTGTTGGATTCTATAGAAAATTCATTCAGGATTTTTCTAAGATCGCCCGCCCACTGACTGAGCTCTTAGGGAAAGACACAGAGTTCATTGTAGATCACAGGTGTCTGGAGGCCTTTAAGCTCTTGAAGAGGAAGATTTGTGCCTCGCCTATCCTACAAGCTCCTGACTGGTCTCTCCCCTTTGAGATCATGACTGACGCTTCAGATTTTGCTATAGGAGCTGTGTTAGGACAACGATGAGAAGGGATTCCGTTTGCGATTCATTATGCGAGCAAAGTTTTAGATCCTACACAGAAAAATTATACAGTTACTGAAAAGGAAATGCTCGCGGTAGTATGGGCCCTCGAGAAGTTCAGATCATATATTTTGGGCTCTAAGGTGACAATATATACTGATCACACAGCCATTCGATATTTAATGGAAAAGAAGGAGGCGAAGGCACGTCTTCTTAGGTGGATTTTACTCCTCCAGGAATTTGATTTGGAGATAAAAGATAAACCTAGAGTGAAGAATGTTGTGGCTGATCACCTTTCTCGGATTGAACTTAAGGATTCTCCTGATTATGAGCGGATTAGGGAGACCTTCCCAGATGAGTCAATTTGTGTTATTGACTCACTCCCGTTGTATGCCAACATGGTGAACTATCTTGTCTCCAAGCGGGTTCCCCATGGTTGGCTAGGAGCAGCATGGATCGACTGAAGTCAGATTCGAGGAGATACCACTGGGACGATCCTTTCCTTTTCTTTGAAGGACCGGATTGTGTTTGGACAAGGTGTATTCCTCAGGAGGAATACCAGAGTTTGAGGCTGGAGGACACCATTCGGGAAAGAGAACCGCTCACAAAGTACTTCAATGTGGATTGTATTGGCCGACCTTGTTTAGAGATGCTATTGATTTTGTACGGTCCAGCCCTATCTGTCAAAGGATGGGAGGGACAGTTGGACAGAGAGATGAGATGTCCATGCAACCGATGATTATTTGTGATGTTTTTGATGCATGGGGCATAGATTTTATGGGTCCCTTTCCCAACAGCCAAGGACATGAGTACATATTGTTGACAGTTGACTATTTATCCAGGTGGGTGGAGGCTATACAAACCCGAACCGCAGACAGCAAGACTGTCTGTAAGTTTATGAGAGACCATATCATTGCTAGGTTCGGGGTGCCAAAAGTCTTGATATCAGATGGGGGTAGCCATTTTGTGAATCGAGATATGAGATCTTTAGCTAAGGACTATGGATTTGAGTATAGAGTTACTAGTCCTTACCACCCACAATCCAACGGCATGGCAGAGGTTTAAAACAGAGAGGTGAAGAGTATTTTGCAGAAATTGGTTCGTCCCGATAGGAAGAACTGGTCTCAGCTCTTAGACCAAGTTCTATGGGCCTATAGGACAGCCTACAAGACACCATTGGGTACTTCACCATTTAGAATGATCTATGGCAAGCCATGCCATTTGCCCGCAGAATTGATTCATAAATCCGAATGGGCAATTAAGAAGATTAATTGGAGTTGTCACCTAGGGAAGCTTTGTCGAGACTTGAATTTGAACGAGCTCGTGGAAATCCGAAACAGGGCATATGACAACAGTTTGATTTATAAGGACAAAGTAAAGAGATGGCATGATCAGTACATTAGGTGCAAAGACTTTGTCCCTAGACAAAAGGTATGGTTGTTCAATGCCAGGTTGAAGATGTTCCATGGGAAGCTCAAATCTAAATGGACGGGTCCCTTTGTTGTTAAGAAAGTGCACGAGAATGGAAGTGTAGAGATAGCTCATCTCACAGATGGTGCACAGTCTCATGTGGTAAATGGACAACTGTTGAAGCATTTTGTTGATTCAAAAGAGCAGTTAGTCCAAGTCGAGGTCATCAACTTCATGTAGAGCGAGCACAGAGAAGATACATCATATTACTCATCATGAAGATGCATCATCAAGATTCAACATCTTAGAAGATTCATTCCTCTTGTACATTCTCCCTTGCTTGTATATTCTCTAGATCACATCGGTTCTTACACTTACTCTTGTCCTATACTTAGGCTTACCAAGAGCCTAAGTATAGGGGGAGCCGATGTCCTCCATATGTGTACTCATCCATTTCTCTTCTTGACCTCGTCCGCCCCATTTTTGCTCTTCTTCTACACTTAGGCTGACTAGAGCCTAAGTATAGGGGGGCGGATTGACTTCTCTACTCTTTATTATTCTAGTCATCCTATGCTTAGCACGAGCTATATCTCTTTCTCGCTTCTTGTGCCATGAGGACATAACACATGCTAAGTATAGGGGGGCGTGTATATATTACATATATACTTTACCCATAGCTCGTACTTTCACATATTTTTGTATCTATTATACAATAATTATGGGGTGGGTAAAAAAATCAAAAAACAAAAAAAATCTCTTAAAAATATATCTTAAAAAAATCCCTTATTTGCTTTAAAAAAGCTTTTTTTTTAAAAAAAGTCTTTTCTTATTTACTTATCTTTTCAAAAAAAACTTTTCAAAAAAAAACTTTTCAAAGAAAAAAAAGAAGCAAAACTTTTCCTAAAAAAATCTTCTTTGCCTTTGTTTGTCAAAAAAAAATCTTTTTGAAAAAAAACTTTTTTCTGAAACTTTAAACAAAAAATCGAAAAAAACTAACTAATAAGTTGGTTTAACACCTGACACATTCACTTTCACACAAGAGTAGTGATGTTCAAGAATACTTGGTTTATGAGCTCTTGAGATTTTGAGTTAACCAGCCTTAGTCATTAGGGTCTTGGACTTAATTATTCACATTTCCCTAGTCTGAAAGATTTGTGTGCTATATTGCATGCTTAGTCTCTACCTTAAGAATATGATCAGAACCTCACATACACGACTGCAATTATGATGAGATGAGTAGAAATTTCACTTGATGAGCTGGGATGGGGGATTTGAGTTTGGACTTGATTTAATGATGCTCGAGAATGGGATAAAATCAATGAAGGCTTTATGAAACCTGAGTGTCAGCATCTTTAGCCAGTATGAGAACATGATTCTTGTACTATCTCTTGACATTTACCTATGTGCCAGGGTGTGATAAAATAAAAAAATGTTGATCAGTATGCGCCAACTCTTGGTAAAAGCAGTGGAGCTAGCTAAAAATACTACAAATCAATGAAATGTCAAAGAAAAGCTCTCATTCCACAAAGCCAATTATCAAAAGAGCTTCAACCAAAGGCAAGCGCTCCCAACCATTTCAAAGTGTCCACTTGGACCACCGCTATTAGGACCAGGAGTCGGGCTTGCACCAAAAAAGGGCTCTGCATCGTAAATGCTACAAGTCTGGGTGTAGAAGGTACGATAGGTACTCAAAAAAGGCACACCCCGGTGTATTCCCAGGAAAACAAGTGCAGACGGCTCCAACTTCTCTTGACGGGCGCACTGATCAACACCAAAAATATGCGTTGAGTAATAAGGCACTCGAGAGGATCCTTGTTCCAATGAGAGGGAGAGAAGAAATGACACAATCCTATACCCTCCATCAACTGGCCTTCCATCTACACTTTCAAGTCTGACAACTAAAGAGACGGTGGATTGGATGCTAGAAATGGTTTATTCCCTAGTGTTGAGGATCGGGTCCTTAGGAGAGTCTGTTGGACTGGAACCTTGGGTGACGTTGTGACTCTATCTTGTAACTGCGGTCAACACTTAAATTCATATCCCTACTATATATGTATAAAAAGAGAGTCTGATGATTAGGGAAATTGGATACCTTTTGACTAGAGCTTGGTTCAGCTTAGAATTTTAGGATCTCTAAAACCGAGAGCTCTTGAACGGATCAAGTCTTGCATTCACATGCACAGTCAGGGGTGAATCCAACTTATTCATTCTTTATATGCTCGAGGACTAGCAAAGTCTAAGTATAGGGGGGTGACGAATCCACGATTTATCATCTCAATATCTTAATCTTAGCAAAATCTCCGAGTAAAAGCTCATAAAAATGTATATAAATTCATTAAATTAACGAAATGTCTCTTGTAAATAAAACACACTAATTATTGTATATTAGATTGTACAAAATAAATTACACATAAAAAGCCGCAAAAATAAAGGAGTCTTATACATGTAAATAGCCCAAAACTTCATGTATTTCTAATAATTTCATTTCAACTCCTTTTTATTTAATTCTTTCTCTAACATGTTCATATCAATGTATATAAAAATACAAAAATACAAAACAAAATTTACCTCAAAAAAATGCTCCTAGATCCCAAAGGGAAAAAGCCGTAAAGACCAACTTCTAAGCCAAATTCCCGCTCCGTATGAACTCTATATTCACCAAACTCACTTTTTAAGTTCAAGTTAGAGAATTATTTATCCAACGGAAGTGGTTTCATTAAAATCGGAGCTTATTTGCAAAAGTTGGGTTTTGGGACCTAGATGTACATTGTATATTATGTATATATCCATTCCTTCTTCATTTTTTATTTTATCTTTTCTAATTACTAAAAATACAAAAATATCATGATGGCGTTGTATTTTAATTGTAGTATTTTATTGTATTTTTTTGTTGTAAATATCTCTTATTAAAAAGATAAAAAAATACATATTAGAAAAGTAAAAAATGTGTACATGTTGTTTGTCTTCCCTTGTAAATTATCCACTATTTATTTTCTTCTTTTTTTATTCTATTGTAATTAAAGTAGCCAACTTTATTTCATTTATTTATTTATTTTACATTCTCTACAATAACCACCATTCAACTCATCCTACCACCAACCTCCATTCAACCCCACAATTTTTTAAACTTCCCATTCAACTCCATTAATAAAATAACCTCCCACCATTTTAATAACCTCTCATTTCATCATCTATATATACATCCCATCCTCCTCAATTTACCTTTGATCCATCTTTATGTGAGGAGAGCCTAGTTCCCTGAGTTGAATCGGTGACAGCGACGCAACCGCGGTTGAGCGACGATGGCCCTCTCTCCGGTGAGATCCGTTGGTTTTTTGGCCAACATCGCAGCCGCAACTGCGCGCTGCTTGAGCTCATCGCACGTCGGCAATTTGAGCGAAGACCGTACTCACGAGAGCACTCCATAGGCGACCGTCTCCATCATAGGTAAGTTTAGTTTATCTTGTCATTATTTTGATCTCTGCAATTTTTTTTAACCATCACATTACCATCTATATACGTTCATTTGTTCATCTTCATCACCATTACCACATTTTTTTCTCATCATGTTCATTCCCTATTTTAAACAAAATCAAAAAATATAAAAAAAATTAAAACAAAAAAGTCTTTTATTACATCAGAAAAAAATCAAAAAAAATTTAAAAAAAGAAACATCGGAAGGAGCAGCAGGCGTTGTGCCGCCCGCCGCCCCTCCCACCCTTCTCCACCGCCAGCCGGCGGGCTCCCAACCGACGACCCACTCGCGCGCCCTCGGCCGGCCCCCTCCCACCGCAGCCGTTCACCGCCGCGCGACGCCCGCGTCCGTGGCTGCGCGGCGGCGCGAGAGCCGCCGGCCCTCCTTCCACGCCGCAACTAGCAGCCCTCGCCTCCGCATGCCTCCGGCCCTTCGCACCGTCCTTCGCCGTCCACCGCAACCTCCTCGCCATCGCCGCGCGCGGGCGGCGCCGCCGACCCCAGCCGCCGCCGACGCCCTCTTGCCCTCATCTCACCTGTAGCCGAAGGAAGAAGAAGAAGGTTAAATCCAACAAATTTTTTTATTGTATAAATTGCGTATTTTCCCCTGTTAGTTCATTTAATTACTAAGGTGCCCCGTGAACAATTGGTGTTGTTTAGTTCAATTTTTGACTTGCACGGATACCCTTGTGTTCCTACTTTAGTTTGGACCTCATTTATGCATCTTTTTATTCAATGAAAAATGCTATCTTGTTGAGCAACTTATTCTCTGCCATCTGAATATTTAATATATTTTTTTGAGATACTGTTAATTAATTAAAATTATCTAACTGAAATATTGTATATTTTACCTAATCTGGACTCTTAAATTTATATCTCACACACAGTTGCTCTAAAAATTCCATAAAAATTATATATGATGCCTTGATATGCGATAAACGTAGTATCCAAATTTCATCTAAAATGGAGATGTCTTGTGGCTGAAATAATTTGTAGAGTGAATTTAGTATTTGATTTTTAATTAAATCCACGTATATCCTTTTTGTGAAATTTCAAATCTCTTGGATTCTACAAAAAATATCTTTTTGGGATAATTCGCACTCCGATTAATTTGATAATGTGGATTTATTAGAGATTATTTACCCACTGTCACTCTGGTTTCACTAAAAATTCCATAAAAAATTCATAACTTGTCAAAAAATTCCAAAAAATTACTGTACCTTTCTTTCATCATGTTCATGTTTTCATTCCAGTAATGTTTTCATCATTTTTTCTTACTGTTTGTGTGATAAATTGCGAAAAAATCTATAAAAAGTGTGCATTTTTATTTGTTGCATTTTTATTCTGAAAATTACAAAAAAAATATGTTTTGCATTCATCATTGGATTAAGTTTACTGGAAAAATATAATTTGGCTGAATTGGACTAATTTGACATTAAAATTAATTTGGCCTTGTTGAGCGTTTTCTTAGTGTCTTAATTCACCCGCATTCGCATTTTGTATTTGTTTTTGCATTAAAAAAATATAAAAAAATCTCTTGGAAATCTAAAATCTTCATTTTCAAATTAAACCCAAGTTGTTCTTTTGCCTCCCTGAGTTCGACCCCGGACTTGCCCGGGATATAAATTAAGCCGAGACACTCTTCACGGAGATCTTCTCTCGGTTCTGATTGAATCGCTAAGTACACGTGCTACAACGTGACCGAATTATTCATCGTATTTAGCGGCTCGTCAATCACTATAGTTATGAGAGAGTCTGGAGAGGAGATAGCTACCGAGGACCCACTTCTTGGAGGTTTGTGTGGACAACAGAAGATTGAATCAGGCCACCAAGAAGGACCACTTCTTGCTACCATTCATAGATCGGATCATTGAGAGACTAGCTGAGAAGAGTTATTACTGCTTTTTAGATGGGTATTCAGGATACTATCAGGTGGCCATAGCGCCCGAAGACCAAGAGAAAACAACGTTCACCTGTCAGTTTGGGACGTATGCTTTTAGATGGATGTCCTTTGGATTATGTAATGCCTCAGCTACATTCCAAAGGTGCATGCTTTCTATTTTCTCGAACATGGTTGGTGAATTTTTAGAGGTCTTCATGGATGACTTCTTGGTCTACGGTGACAGTTTTGATGCATGTCTTTATTACCTAGATCGTGTACTTTAGCGTTGCATTAAGTCAACTTAGTCTTTGGAGAAGAGTCATTTCATGGTGACTCTGGGGATGGTCCTTGGCCACATCATCTCCAACAGGGGCATGGAGGTTGACCCAACCAAGGTGGATATCATCAAGAAACTCAATCCGCCGTCCAAGTTACGACACTTGTGATCCTTTCTGGGGCATGTTGGTTTCTACTGACGGTTCATATAAGACTTCAGTAGGATTGCCCTGATCGCTTACTGATTTGTTGACAAAAGACACCGAGTTCCTTGTCAATGATAAGCGACTTTCATCATTTGAGATCATGATGGATGCCTCTGATTTTGCCGTAGGGGCCATGATAGGAGAGGAGGGACAGATTACCATATGCTATTCACTACGCTAGCCGAACAATGGTTGCCGCTCAATGGAATTACACAGTCACAGAAATAGATATACTAGCTGTAGTATTTGCCTTGGATAAGTTTCAATCTTACATTCTTGGATCTAGAGTGACTATTTATACTGATCACACCATCATCCGATACTTAATGGTAAAGAAGGATGCCAAAGCCATATTGACCAGATGAATCCTTCTACTCCAGGAGTTTGATATAGAGATTAAGGATAAACCTGGAGTAAAAAATGTGGTGGTGGATCACCTCTCCCGTCTAGAGAACCTTGAGAATTCAGATTAGATAACACCTATTACAGAGACATTCCTAGATGAGATGATCCTTACAATCACCTCACTTCCATGGTACGCCAATATTGTGAACTATCTTGTCATGAAGAAATTTCCACAAGATTGGCCCAGATAGCGACTTGAGAACTTTCTTGCGAAGGCCAAGTTGTACCATTGAGAAAATTCCACTCTTTATCATGAAGGAGGGGATAGCATCTGGAGACGGTGTATTCCTCAACAAGAGTAGCATAGCGTCCTTACCTATTGCTACAAGCTTGAGGCAGGAGGGCATCATTCTGGGAGACGGACAACACAGAAGGTGCTTTAATCCGGCCTTGGGTGGCCTACCCTCTTCAAGTATTTAGATGAATTCGTGAAGAGATGTATTGATTGTGAGAAAATGGGCACTTGTGGATAGAGAGATATAATGCCAATGCAGCTCATTCACTTCTGTGAGGTCTTTGATGCATGGGTCATTGATTTCATGGGCCCATTTCCTAAGAGTAAGGGATTTGAGTATATCTTGCTTGCTGATAGATTATGTGAGTCGTTGGGTTAAGGCCATCCCCTCCTGAACCGCAGATGCTAATACTGTTTGCAAATTCTGGAGGAAAAAATATCATTTCACGGTTCGGAGTACCTAGAATTTTGATATCTGACGGGGGGACTCATTTTATCAACAACAAGATAAGGGCACTTGCTAACGAGTTCAGCATTAATCATAGAGTTGCTACTCCTTATCATCCATAGACGAATGGTCTTGCTGAGGTTTCTTACAGGGAGATTAAGACTATATTGCAAAAGGTAGTCCGTCCAGACTGAAAGGATTGGTTACATCTTTTGGACTCGATCTTTTGGGCATATCAGACATCCTTCAAGTCTCCATTGGATACATCTCCATTCTGACTCGTTTATGGTAAGACATGCCACTTACCAGTTGAGCTGAAGCATAAGTCACTTTGGGCTGTAATTGAGATATTTTTGGATCCAGAGAGTGTAGGAGATTAGAGAAAGGCGGAATTGGCAGCCCTGGAGGAACTTAGAGATACAGCCTTTTTGAGTAGCCTACAGTATAAGGAGCGAGTAAAGATATGGCATGATTCTCACATCAGCCATAAGTAGTTTGAGTCGAACCAGAAAGTATGGTTATTTGATGCCAAGCTAAAACTATTTCCATGGAAGTTGCAGAGCAAGTGGAAGGGACCATACTTGGTCTGGAAGGTGCATGACAATGGCAGCATTGATATATTTGAGATATCATCTGAGTCCACCTTCCGAGTTAACGGTCAGCGCCTGAAGCCATATCTAGATCATGATCCGCTGATCGTCGATGTTGCCCCTATTCATTCTGCATGAGATGTGATTTTTAACTCACATCATTTGCATCTCATGCCTGATTATCACTTCCTCCCGCAGCTGTATAGATCCAGTTGTCCATATCGCAAATTCTTTTATCTCATTCCCCATCTCCATCTCATGATTATGATATACTTAGGGTATACTTTACCCTAAGTATGGGGGGGGGTGAGACTTTTGATTATTCTTTTGATTCATTTTACCTCTGTTTTGCTGCCTATACTTATGGATATTTCACCCTAAGTATAGGGGGGTAAACCTAGTACATTCTACTACTCGATTTTTCCCTTGTGTACAGTCTTCCATACTCAGGATTACTTGATCCTAAGTATAGGGGGATCACCACTTCTATTGATTATATTCTTTTATTCATCATTGTAGTATACTATTCTTTTCATTTTCTATACTTAGCACGAGTTATGTCTTCCTTTGCAGCTCTTTGATCACTATGAGGACATAGTTCAAGCTAAGTATAGGGGGGTGTCGTATATATTGTACATATACTTTATCTATAACTCATACTTTCGTATTTTTAATATGGCTAAAATACTGTGTGAATACTTGTAAAAAAATAACTAATAAAAAGATGCGGAAATTTCCTCAAAATTCTTTTTGTATATACTGATTAATAAGTCAGGTTAAAATATTTTGAAAAATGATTTGAAAATCTATTTGAAAAATCTTTTGAAAACTATTTGAAAAATTTTTGAAAAATAATTTCAACCTTCGTAAAAATGATTTGGCTTGTAAAAATATTCTTTCTTTGTGTGAAATAAAATGATTTTGTAAAAAATTATTTGCAAATGTTTTGAAAATGGTAGAAAAATTATTTTGAAAATATATATATGCTGTTTGAAAAATGTTTGCAAAATTGTTTTCAAATAATTGTAAATGATTATAAAATTTTTTGAAAAATTAGTTTGGACTATATTTTTCAAAATTATTTGTAAAGTTATTTTCAAATAAATTTGAGGAATATTTGCAACACAAAAATCTAATTGTATGTATATACCTGTGTAAATTACTCAAGTTGTAAATCCTTTCATCTGATTCTTGTAAATAATTGACTCACTCCTGTGTAAATATGTGTATATCATTCCTAACCCTTATTTAAACAAAAATGTATATACTTGTATATATCTAACTATTTGCTTAAAAAACTCTTTTTGTATGTGCACCACTTTTCAAAAATCCATAAAAAGTTCAAAAGTTGAAAATTGTTTCACAAAAAGATTTTTCTTTCTTTTCTTTGCATTGTACATATTTCTTGCATTTGCATGTGCATTTTTCAGGACAATTTTGACATTTAAACTAAGTCTGGAATAAATTTGAAGAATGGAGCTTAGTTGGACCTTAATCCACTTAATTTCAGAGGAACCTTATAAGAACTTGAGTTAAGACTTTTCAGGTCCTAGTGACTTAATTCTTTAAGTCCATAAGACTATGTTCACATATCATCTTGATAAGTCTAAGTAAAATATTTGACAACACACGCATGATTCTTTCAGACCGTGACTTACCTTGGACAAGCGCTCTACACGTAGCTCTTCATGGAGAAGGTAGTGAGGGGGTGGAATCTTTTGGCTTGGGGTAGCATACGAGGGTAGTACATCTAGGTGGAACCTCTCGTCCACCTCTAAGAAGGGAAGTGCGTCTCAACCTGGTTTGGAGATGTTGAGGTCTAAAGACAGGATGATGTGGGTTGTAATAATGCTTCAAAAGAGGATAGTCTACTGGCTCAATAGGAAAAACTCCTTATGTACATGTTGCACCTTGTATATATTTTCAAAAAAAAAAAAGAGAAAAGAAAAAATGCAGAATCTCCAAAAATGGACAGGCCTGATTGAAAAGTAAAATGTCTGCCGGAGTGTATATACATGTGAAAAAAAGAGCTTCAAATTCAAATGTTTGTAAACTTGCAGCGGATGACTTGGCTACATTGGTCATGCATCCAAGGATAGGTAGCTACACTGGTTATCGTCCATTCTCTTCTCCATCCCCTCTTCTTGAGCTAGTTATACTTGAACTTAGAAGGGAATATCCCCGCTCCTCGAGGAAAGAGTTGCTAGACCGGAGAATTAGAGTTACCTTGTTGAGAGAGGTTGTTTCTTTGCTACTTTTGAGATGAGGAGTTGTACTTCACTTACACCATACGAGTAAAGATTCGTAGTCATAAGAAATTGTGTATGTAGACTTGTCCTGATCTGACTGTTGAGGGGACCTGAATAGGAGTCTTGTGGAACTTAAAGGCTGTTAGGTTTTAAATCCATTTCCCATTAAGGTTCCGATACACTAATAATCCAAAGTCCTGACAGAGCTCCATACTACATTTTTATGAAGATAAGTTTAAAAGTCATCATTGTTTTAACTTCTTTCCTTTTTCTTTTCTTTATTTTTGTTTTCACTCATTTTCCAAATAAATGTTTGCTAAGGGACTAGCAAAGGTAAAGTATAGGGGAATGATGAATCCACGATTCATCACCTTTATTCTTTTATTTTAGCTTAATTTCCATAGTCAAATACCTGTAAATACCCACTAACTCCATGAATTTACCATTTTGCATGCATTTGTTAAATATGCATTTTTATCACTTTTTAAATTCAAAATAAAAGAATAAAGAAGAAAAGAAAAAGAAAAGAAAAATAAAGGATGTATTTATGCAATAAATGCAGACTGACCCGAACCTCGAGAGAAGATTAAGACTTGACTTGATTGACCAGGAATAAAGAAAGGAGAGATAGGGTCTTTAATTTAAAAAATTCAAAAATAATTTGTACATTTGTTCCCTGTATATTTGTATAAAACTTGTACTATTTTATTTGTAAACAAATTGACATCAAATTAATTATTGTTGTAAACAAAAATTGTAAATAAAAATATGCTATAAATAATAAAAATAAAATGTACATATTACAAATAATCACACTTAAAAAAAGCTGCAAAATGATAATTGAAATATCAATTCTGGATTCATACGAACTCAAATTGATCCAAACTCATTTCCATTATACTCTAAATTAATTTATCTTTCAAATGGCTGTGGTTTCATAATTTTTAGAAATACGGTTGAAAAGTTGTTTTTTGGGGGTGTTTTTTGCAATTTTACCACTTACATAGTTGTATATTTATTCATATTTAAACATAATGTAAATAATTTTAAATACAGTTTTCATTAAAAAAATAAAAATAAAAAATAATATAATTAAACAAATTTAAATATTATTATTTAAAAACTATTTCCTTATTTGTACATGTATATTGTATTATATGTACATAATATTTGTATACAACTAATTTCCTTGAATAAAAATCACCAAAAAATTAAATATCTAACATTAATTAATTAATTAATTTAATTATGAAATTTGTATTTAGATTTAATTATTTAATTCATTATTTGATTTAAAACATACCTTGTATATAATATATTATTCCATACCTTTTTTAGCCACCATTAAGGTGGCTAATTATTTTTTTGTAAAGTATTAATTTAATTTAATTAATTCCGAAATTTATTTTTTAGTAATTAATCTAATCCAATCTAATCTAGTTAATTAATTAAACACTAAATACCTTCCTCTTTTGCACATCATTTCCTTTTGTATTTTTCTTTTCTTTTTAATGGGCTCCTCCTCCTTCGTTATTCGTTGATCAATCTTTGGTGGAGAGGAGCCCGATCTCTGAGAGTCATCTTATTGAAGAAGGGCGTCAAGCCTTCGAGCCATTCGGTGACAGCGCGTCGGCCCTCGTCGTGACCATCACGACATATCCGATCCCAATGTGAGATCCATTTTCTTTTCCCGTCATTTCTCCTAGATAACCTTTAGATTTAATTTTTTGCTATGATCTCTTGATTAGAATTGAGATCCTAAAATCCTAAAAATATCCATCACACTTTGATCCACCTTCAAACCCAATTTTTCATCTCATCTCACGATCTCTCCATTTTCACGTTCTATCTCGCGCAACCACGCACCTCCGACCACATACGGTTGTCGGAAACACGAATCTATCTTTCGCCTCACCAAGATCTACAACCATTCACATATCTTATTTTGTTTATAAATAAAAAATACATGTAATTGCTTTTATTCCTAACATTTTTTGTAGGAAAATTAAAAAAATAGAAAAAATATAATATTTTTTCTATTACCTTCCTGTGTACAGTTTGTGTTAATTGTTTTACTATTTCTATTTATAGTAGAAAGAAAAATAAAAAAGCAACGGGCATAGCAGCGTGGCCCGCCCGCATCGCCGCGCGTGGCCGCGCCTGACCGCAACTCCCACCACCGTCGACCTCAGCCTCCTCCGCGCTGTGCGGTACCACTGAAGTCCACGAAGCCAATGACGCCTCAGCCGCGTCTATCGCAGCCCCTCCGTCGGCCCAATCGCGACATCCTCCAAGCACGGTCGCCCACGTGCGGCGCCCCCACTACGACGCCGCGACGGCGCCCTTCGACCTGCGCCGCCATCGCGGCATCCTCCCATGTTCGTCCCCCATCCTCCACAACTCTTTCCGCGCAAGAGCCCCTCTGCCCGAAGAGGACCTGCGCTCCCATCGTCGTGGATCAAGCCACGCACGGTGCCCCCACCGTGACGCCACAGTGATGCCCTTCGACCCATGCCGCCACCATGGCATCCTCCCTTGTTCTCCCTCCGTCCTCCACAACACCTTCCGCGTAAGAGTCCCTCCACCCAGAGCGGACCCGTGCTCCCACCGCCGTAGACTAGCCCTGTGCGATCGCCATGCCTCCTATGCTGCGACATCGATCTGGCTGCGCCGTCCAGTACGGCACCGTGCGACTGCGTGCCTCGCCGAAGACCCCTGTGGTGGCGACGACCCACCCCTTGGCTATTTCTTCTCTCCCTGGAAGAATGAAACGAAGTGCCCAAGAACCCTAGAAGGGTTTTTGAAATAAAAAAAATTCTTTTGGAAAAATTACGAAGACATCCCATGAATTTTGGAATTGCAAATCAGCCCCTACCTCCACCTTAAGTACGTGCAGTGCATGCCTCCATTTGGTAAATTGCAAGTTCCAACCCCTGTTTATTTCTTTATTATAATGTGATGCTCAAACACTGAATATTTTCAAATAAGTTCCTGTGTTTCCAGATTTGTTCTGCATGATTCTCTTATTGAAATAAATGGTTTTTCTTACTCAATAAATTCTGAGAAAATTGGTATATACTCCTGCTATAACTTGAACATAGGATAAAAATTTCATTACATTTTTTTGCTATTTAATATATTTAAAAATTCAAAAACAGTCTCTTTTTATCTACCCAAAATTAGAAAATTCATAAAAATTCGAAAATTTGCCTAAAAATTACAAAAAATATTATAGGTGTATTTTATTGTCTTTTAATTTCTTTCAAATTTTCATGCATACGTCATTTATAAAACTCCAAAAAATTATGAAAAACTAAAAATCTTTAAAAATATAGAAAAATCTAGAAAAAATTGTGATTTCAGTTTCTATGTGTAGATAATTATTTGTACTTTAGCTTAAAAATAACTTGCACGAGTTTTGGGTACTAAATCATTTTTAACTTGCAAAATACTCTTGGCTGTGCACTATTTTCTCTTGTTTCTACTATTTGATTTTTATAAAAGTACAAAAACATCAGAAAATTCGAGAAAATCACTAAAAATATTTTAAATCTGTAAAACACGAAAACATTTTCTCTGTAATTTTGGGCATTTTTATTATTGTGAAAAATACAAAAAGAGTGTGGTGTGTGTATGTTTATCCCTTTGTGACTTGTGCTTTATTTCAATTTTAAAAAAAATAAAAATTCAAGAACCACTAAAAAGTTATCTTGGAAATTTCACTACATAGTTTTTAAATCGCGCTCCTTGTGTTCGACCCTGATCACTATACCAGGTAAATTGAATAGCGAAATCACTTGTATTTGATTGTTTGATATTTCTCTTAAGTGGTTAAATACAAAATTTTCTCGTTGACCAAATTGATTGGTTGAGAACAACGACTCACAACATATTTTCCCATCTTAACCTGTCGTAAATTCACGTCATCAATCATCTTTCAAGAAAAGTAGAAGAAAACAAACAAAGTAAAGATGAAGATGCGATTTCTGTGTTCAAATAGAAGAATAGAGGAAGCAGAGGATGCAGACAATGTATTTTTTTAAAAAATAATATAAGAAAGATGATGATGACTATGACGACGATGATGTGAATGGTGTGGGTGCATTAGGGATGTAGAAAGAAAAGCAGGGATAGCCTCAATTGTTCATAAAAATTGGAAAAAAATCAAACCATTTTATTGTTGGTTTGGTTCGCATGGTCCAACCACGTTGAACTAAGTTAGATCAATTTTTCATACAAATAAATATGAATAATGCTGCATCAAATATTTGGATTTTTCACACTTGTATCCTTCCAAGCTTTTCCAATAATACCAATATCCCTTTTTTTAGAATTACATATGTGCCATATGTTTTTACAAAATTCATAATAGTGATCTTTTATTAGTGCATATGTGCTTCTATATTATACCAATGTAAGGATAATATTATGGATTTTTAAGAAAGGAACACAAGTGTAATTGTAACAAAAATTAGGGGTATAAATGTTATTAGAAAAAAAAATTAAAAGTGCATAATAAATATATTTTTTCAAATTCAGTAAATAAATATGCGTGTATGTGTACGTGATGCCTAAAATAATAATGTTAAAACTATTCAAACTTTACTTGATGGCACATATTATTAATTTTACCACTTCTAAGAGTGATTATGATAATTTCTTCTTTACGTAAAGGTATCTTTGTCTTTGTTAAAAGGAGACAAATTCTTGTACAATGTGGGAAGAAAGCGGCTGTACTCAGGAGAAGCAATACTGGATCATAAGCATACGCGGAAAGAGAAGAGATAAAAGGAGTTCCATAATATGGGTTAGAACGAAAGTGTATTATGAATAGTTTTTAAGAATTTACATTTTATTATAAAGATAAATAGTTGAACCGATGAGTTGGTTTAATTGATTTAACCTAATCAAATGATTTAATCGATTTTCAACATGTTTTGAATGATTTTTATTTTCTTAATAAAAACCAGTTAATTGGATCTGTTTTGGTACGATTGTTATTTAATCGGTTGAAGGTTCGGATCCGATTTTTAAAACCCGCGAACGGGGCCCTCTTTAAATTCCACCTCCCGCGTACAAAAGCAGAAACGGTGGTCTGCAACCGGCGCAAATCAAATGCATGACCCATCATCATCTGGAATCGTCAAGATGGCTCATCGGAAGCTTCAAGCAGCTGAAGCAATTCCACGCTCAGATGATCCATCTCTCCCTCCACACCCACAACTACTGGGTCACCGTCCTCCTCTCCCACTGCTCTCGCCTCGGCGCGCCCCTCCCCTACGCCCGCCACCTCTTCCACTCCCTCCCCCACCCCAACGCCCACGCCTTCACCGCCATGCTCCACTTCTACTCCCGCCTCGCCGCCCACCACCACGTCATCGCCCTCTTCCGCCTCATGCGTGCTCTCTGCGTCGCCCCGGATGCCTTCGTCTTCCCCCTCTTGATCCGATCCGCCGCCCATTCCGCACCCTCCGTCCACTCCTTCGTCATCAAGTCCGGCTCCGCCGCCGATCTCTACGTGCGGAATTCCATCATGGATGGCTATGCCAAGACTGGCCCCATAGAAACTGCACGGCAGCTGTTCGATGAAATGCCTGAGAGAACCGTTGCCGATTGGAACTCTATCATTTCTGGGTATTGGAGATGTGGCGACGAGGCGGCTGCTTGCCGCACGTTTGGGATGATGCCTGAGCCTAATGTGGTTTCTTGGACAGCGATGGTGAGCGGGTATTCGAAGATGGGTGAATTGGACAAGGCGAGGGAGTATTTCGAGACGATGCCCAAGAGGACGGTGGTGTCGTGGAATGCCATGTTGTCGGGGTATTCTCAGAATGGCCTCACGCAAGAGGTCCTTGAGTTGTTCACTCGGATGATGGATTCGGGAGAGCAGCCTGATGAGACGACTTGGGTGACGGTCGTCTCGTCGTGCTCGGCCAAGGGTGATATTAAAATGGCCGAGGCTTTGGTTGGTTTCCTAGAGAAGAGGAGAGTCCAGCTGAATTATTTTGTTAAGACAGCACTGCTGGACATGTATGCCAAGTGTGGGAACCTACCCAAGGCAAGGAAGATCTTTGAAGAGATGCATGATAGGAACTTGGTGTCGTGGAATGCTATGATATCCGGATATGCTCGAGTTGGAGATCTGGACACGGCGAGGGAGTTATTCGACAAGATGCCTGAAAGGAATGTGGTCTCGTGGAATTCAATGATCTCGGGGATGGTGCAAAATATGCAATGGGTAGAAGCAATTGCTTTTTTTAAAGATATGGTGAATGCCGAGGGTATAAAGCCAGATGAAGTTACGATGGTCAGTGTAATATCTGCCTGTGGCCATCTGGGTGCCTTGGAAACCGGAAAATGGTTGCTGAAATTGGTTGAAGGCCACGACATTAAACCGAGTTTGTCAATGTACAATGCACTTATTTTCATGTATTCAAGATGTGGGAGTCTAGATTTAGCCAAGAGAGTGTTTGACGAGATGCCTAAAAGAAGCATATTCTCCTACAATTCACTGATAACTGGATTAGCGATTCAAGGTCGTGCAGCTGAGGCTATTGAATTGATGGAGAAAATGGAGCAAGTGGGAATTAGACCTGATCGGATAACATATATTGGAGTATTAACATCGTGTAGCCATTCACGATGGCTGGATGAGGGCCGTAGAATATTCAAGAGAATTGAGGCGCCTACTGTGGATCATTATGCATGTATGGTTGACCTACTTGGACGAGCTGGCCGGTTGGATGAAGTGAAGAGATTGATAGATGACATGCCCATGGAACCCCATTCAGGCATTTATGGTTCACTTCTCAATGCAAGTCGCATACACAGAAGGGTGGATTTGGGAGAATTCGCAGCTCAGAAGCTCTTTACGCTCGAACCAAGTAACTCGGGCAATTACATTCTTCTAGCAAACATTTATGCATCTGCCAAGAGGTGGAATGATGTTGAAAGGGTAAGAAGTATGATGAAACAAAGAGGTGTAAGAAAAATATCGGGGAATAGCTGGATGGAACTTGGTGGCAAGGTAGTCAGATTTGTTGCAGGTGACCGGCTGCATCACCAAGCAGATAAGATACATCTACGATTGGAATCTTTGATGAACAAGATGAAGGCTATGGGATATGTAGCTGATGGGAATTGTGTTTTGAGGGATGTTGAAGAGGAAGAAAAAGAAGAAATGGTGGAAGTTCATAGTGAGAAGTTGGCTGTGGCATATGCACTTCTCGTAACTGAGGCTGGATCAGCGATAAGGGTGGTGAAGAATCTAAGGATTTGCGAGGATTGCCATATTTTCATGAAAATGGCCTCAAAGTTGGAGGGAAGGGAGATCTTGGTTAGAGATAACAATAGGTTTCACTCCTTTAAGGATGGAGAATGTTCTTGTTATGATTGTTGGTGATTTACTTTCTGGCGATCAGCACTTTCATCATTGGGACAGATATTCATTTTCGAGTTGTGGAAGATAGAGCTCCTTCCTGGTACTTATTTATGAGTTGCCTTTCTTTGCGGATATTCATTTCCTGGAGAATGCAAATACATGATCTCAAACTCCTTGATGGAATTCATTAAGGTAGTTGAAGGTGACAAGACAACACCAAGACAGCCTAACTATCAGATATAATTTTGAGAACTGACGGGGCATGTTTCAATGCAAGTTTTTGGATTACTTGAACCTTATTTCTTTACATTTCCCATTTGGTTATGATAAAGGGAAGTGAATTGGATTCTTCAAGATGGAGTTAGGATAACAGAATTGCAACCAGTGTATTTAGTTATAACAGGAATCTGAGCTTTCTTAAAGTGCTCAAAATTGGTTATACAGACTAAAATATGTATTCTTTCTGCTAATGATATTTAGAGGTGTGCAACTGAAGGTAGGCTTTCTGCAATGCACATAAATAAGGGCAGTTGCATGAAGCTTTGCCATATGCGGGTTTGGGAAAGGACTATACTCCCCCGCCCCTCACGTGTCTATACAAATTTGGTACCTTTTGCTATCTTTCTCAATGCCACCTTGAATTCCTCAATCGGTGTAAAGTTCTATAAAATTAGTACTTGGAAAAATTGGTCAGGTTAACATAAAAAATAAAAACAGAGAGTTGCAAAGTGTATATTCATAGTTGGCAGGTTTTGAGCCCTCAATGTTTTTTCTTAGGCGCTATGAGGAATGCTGGATAATTCTTTTTGGACGATAACGAGAAGATGAAAGATGATTGAAGCTTCGCCTCTGCACAATGAGCGTCAAAATTCAGTACATGATGCAAAAGAATGATTTTTTTACCGTCAAGTTTCTGATTTATATGGAATAATATGGGGTGGAACCGGAAATTTCATCAAGGAGAGGTCACGGATAGAGCTATCATGTATGCTCAAAAAGAAAAAAAAATTATATTTTCAAGTAATATTTTTTAGAGTAAATTACGAAAAAGTTCCTGAACTATACACATGATTTCAATGTCATATATGAACTCTAGAAAGTAACAATGTGGTATCCTAACTTTCAAATTTGACTGAATCTGACCCTTCATCATAGAAATTTAGTTGATTATTTCATCATTTTAACCTTAAGTTTCAATAGTAAGGGACCACATTGAGACAAATTTGAAAGTTCGGGTATCATATTATTAATTTTTAAAGTTCAGATATGACATTGAAATCAGTTGTATAGTCCAGAGACCTTTTTTGTAATTTACTTTATTTTTAAATAGAGCGACTATATTCCAATAATTTTTTTAAATGTTGAGAAACTTACAATTTAAATCTTACTTAAAAATATCTGTAAGATTATATTATTAAATAAATTATTATTTTTGATGGTGATTTTATACTTTTGATAAATCTAATAATTTAAACCATCCAAATCCATCACTAAGGCTAAATTATCAAGTATTTTTTTAAAAATCATAGTTAAAAGGAAGTAAAAAAATTAATTCATATATAAAGAGAGCGGGAGATAATGGGAGAAGTAAATAAACTTGAATCTCACTTTATAATAAATTCTACTTGTTACTTCAATATATTTTGAAAGCGATTAAAATAGATATTTAAGATGTTAAAATTGTAACAAGACAAGATTCGAACTTTGCTCCCTTTTAAAGAAGACACTTTTTTCTACGATGGAGTGGATACGTACGATGCAAATAAAAGTCAAAATTTTAATATAAAAGTTTGACTTCTCAGGACAATAAATGACTTCTTGGCTTATGAAATGTTATCTAGATTGAGTACGTTTGGACATAAAAGCTGCCCCTATTATATGGAGAGTACAAAATACTTTCAGCTTCAACATGGTCGGAACCCATGTTTTTTATATTGTCATAGATGATTTCTTTTAAAAGATCATCCATATCAGACTCAAAAACATGCATTTAAGAGGAATACCTTGGGCAAGTAAATTGAAATTTCCAGACGGCTTGGCATGAAATATCTTTATTTTGGTCGATTTGAAGTTCTCATTCAAAGGGATGAAAAGTCATGACTGTCATGTTTTTATGGAAAGACTTCTACCAATGGCGTTTAGAAGATTGTTACCAAAAAAATCATCGATGTTCTATTACAAAATTTTTCATATTTTATGTTCGTCATGCATACATTAGAAGGGGATGGAATATCTTGAAAAATATATTCTAATAATTATGTGTAATTTTGAGAAAATATTTCCTCCAGCTTTTTTTGATTCAATGGAGCATCTAATGATTTATCTTCCATAAGAGGTCAAAGTTGATGGATTTGTAAAATATCGATGGATGTATGCATTTGAAAAGTATTTGTCGATACTAGCTTATTACTTTAATACTTTTGGTTATTTTAAAAATACCATCTATTTTACGTAGGTTCATGCTATTCCTGAAAAGAAGGTCTGAAACAAAAGTAGAGTTCAAGGATCCATAAGTTCTCAGTATACTTATGAAGAAGTTGTAACATTTTGTGTTAGGTATTTTTCCAACGATGTGAAGACTATCCACAACAGAACAGTGAAGAATGAGGCAATTTACTCTGACGAAGAACCTCATATTAGTGTTTTTTGTCAGTAACTCATCCAATAGGAAAGGCTAAAGAGCGTTTAATGATGAAAAAAGAGAAAGATGATGCTGAACTCTACGTACTCAGCAATTGTGAGGAAATAACAACATATGTTGAGTATGTCTCTTTATTTGTATTTCATAAAAATGATTGTTTTCATTCTCCTCACGTTTTAATTGTATGCATTCTTTTTAGGGAATTTAGAAATAAAACTATTGAAGAAAATCCAACATATTCAGAAGATCAAGTTGTGAGGACATATAGGAATCAATTTCCTGAATGTTTAAGAATTAAACTAAACAATCGGATGGTAATGATTCTAGTACACATATACTAAAATATTTCTCAGAAGGACCTGTTTATAAGGTCTGATCTTACAATTGTTGTTGGAGTAATGCTTATCAATTTCACACCATAGATTCTGGTAGAAACTTAACTATTCAGAATTAAAGAGTGATAGTTCGTAGATCTTGTTAAGGTGAGGATCATTTGGATTATTATGGAATTTTAAAGGAGGTACTGGAAGTAGAATATAGTCCGGGTATAAATCGAACTTCCTTTTCTATGTGATTGGTATAATCCAAATGAAGGTGTAGTGATCGATAGGAGGAACAACGTTAAGTTCGTTATCTTCCACAAGTGTCAAATAAGAGAAAGAATGTAGAATCTTTCACTGTACTAAAGATAAATTCACATACTTATATTTCTAAAGAAGACACTCCTACTGAAGATGTTACAGATGGCATTTTTACACCTATTTATGAGCACAATATTGTACCAGATGTAGTTCCAATCATTTCAAATTGGTTTATTAATAATGAGGTTATACATGATGACTTAGTTGATGATGTAGAGATCACAAGTGATGAATCATACAACTTCTATATCAATGAAACATATTATAATTCACCTGAAAATGACAAAGATTAAAGATAAGATTTGGAAAACTATTTTATCTTAATCAATTAAAAATGTTCTTTTATTTTTATAATTAACTATTATTTGGTCATTGCAATCATGGTAGATTTTGGACATGGCGGATCGCATGGATCTCAGTGATCCAGTCATCAGTCATTATCACAGTCACCTTCTTCTAGTAGGTAGCCTACCACGCCTATTGATTTAGGACCTTTTCCTCATGAGGCTCTATAGATCTTACCCTATTATAAGTCTCTTGATTATGATCCTCCTTCCTTTTACGGAGAGCTATATTCCTCTGTCATCCCAGAACCATGTCATGTCTCGTTTCCTACGTGGACTTCTATGGATTCATGTTCTCCTTCTTTTATACGTCAGAGCGTTCCACGTGCCTTTACAGACTGGAGGTGGTCGGACTTTTGAGTCATTCCCTTTGTTGAGATTTCTACATATGGGGGGTAAAACTATTTTAAATTTTCATATTTTATTTTTCATATATATATATTCTCTTAAGAATTTTTTAACAAAACTTTGTAGGAATTTTCTTAATAGCAACAAGGTTGCAAAGGGAATAACCAACGTTATAAAGACCCATCTGACTAGTACTCAATATCGGTGGTTCCGCATTCCTGCTATCGAGCAGGAGAGATTGTTTGAGATTTTCCTGTTAAGAACAATACTTTATCAAATTACTTGATAACTATTACAACTCATTTAGCTGACATATTTTTAAAATTTTCAGAGTAGATATTATTTTATTTCTGATATGGGGAAGGAGGCTTATCGTCGAGCTCTTATTTGTTTGGTGGAGAATATGATGAGAGATACCTTTTTCAAGGTAAGGAGAGACTCGCATGCGGAGATGGGATACAAGGAGATGAAATTTAACAAGATGAAGAGATACCCACTGACATGGTGTACTGAGGATATGTTTTTCTTTTCTTATATTTAAAATACAATTTTATCGACTGACTTTATATTCATTTAATATTTATTGCAAGTAGATTGGTTTTTGTGATGCATTAATTTTTAATTCTGAATTGCAAAAAGGTCGACGGTGGGAAGGACAAATCATCGAAAATAGAAGATCTGGTCGATCAATGGCTCCAAAAGCCACAATCAGATTAGAGCTAAGTATATTATTAAAAAAATACACACATATACTTTAATCATTTATTTCTATAGGAACAAGTTCAAATAATAAATTATCTTTCTTTTTCATGCTGCTGGGTTGGAGAGAGAGCCCTCATTTTAGGAGTGCTAGTCTCGGCCCCATGTGAGTGGGAAGGAGGGAGAGTCTCAATGATTCACTCCTGAAGTAGGAGAATTGATGGCTAATAATTTAATTTCAAAGTAATTCGTAAGTTCTTTATAATTATATCATGAAATAAATTTCAACTTCTGTTTCAGGATTGTTTTTTGTCTCTATCGATAGAGAAATGGGATGAGACTCTAGAGACAGAGCATCCCCAATTTGATAGAGTAATTTTAAAACATGTATTATAAAGTATTAATTTATTTTTTTAAATAATTAACTATTTCGATATCTTGGGCAATAAAATTTTATATAGGTATTGGAGGAGAGGGATGTTGTGGAGAATAGGAAGGGGACGGTTTGTGGTTGTCCTCCATACTATGTGGAGGAATATTTTCATTCCTATTCTGTTTATGGCCAGCTATCATATTCACAGCCATAACCATCTTAGTAACCGTCACCACAGATGATGACAATAATGATGGAGAAGGTGACCAAGCTCCAAGAAGATTTCATGGCTTATATAAGCATCTCCTTATAGAGATTAATAGAGTCAAAGTTATTTATTTTCACATAATTATCTTTTATATATTTTACTTATCATAGGTCACAAGGACATGCATCTCAGTATGAGAAGATTTAATTGGATGATGATAAGGAGGAGAATGACCTCGAAGAAGAGACCCGCATGTATGATAGGTGGAAGGAGATACGAAAGGAGAAAAAGAAATCAAAATAAAGTTTGGTTTCAAAAAATTTTAGATCAAATAAGAAACGACTTGTGTTTTTTCGTCCATAGTTGTAGATTTTTGGGCAAATCTTTAATTTTGTAAGAACTCTCAATAGTTTCCTATGTACTAGTATAATTCATCTTTAGAATTATTAGAACATATATATGTGGAATATATATGATGTTAGCTCTTAGATATGATTTTTTACATATCCTGCAGTGAATTTTATGAACTTAAATCTTAGTTTTGTAACTTTATATCTATATTCTCGAATCAATCTAATTTGACAAGTAGATGTAGGATACATAGGAATTACATATACTTAACTCAACTCTTATAAGCACATGTAGTGGTTTCTAAACAGGTTTTACAAGTTCGGCGGGGTGTCAAAACCCTGCCGGACCTGTATATTTTTTTGTAGGTTCAAAAGACGGGCGAGTACATGTGTTGAGAAAGGCGATCACCCTATACAACTGTGCGAGTGGGCTATCAACGAGCAATGGTTGGGCGAGCACATGTGCTCGCCCGTCAGTTGTGTGTGCACCGGACATGCACATGACAAGCCACCATGTGCACGTCAATTCCGCCTTTTCTTTTAGTGATGTAACATCAAGAGCTTACCTTGCCAATGATGATTCCCAATATATGACAAGGAGATATGAAGATAACAAGATACAAGAAAGAACTCAAGATCGGCCACAGTGAGTATGGAAGCCCCTATCCTCCTCCTTCAATGACCTATATGTGGGAGGGAAGAAACCCTAGACCCTTGATCATAAGTGGGCGCATACGAATGACAACACTTGTTAGATGCTCCAATGTAACCTCTCAAGCTTTTTTCCACAGTATCAATTCACAGTCTACATAATTGTTGCAATTCAAAGCATACATACCTAAAAAAGCATTCAAAGCTCTACAACGAAGGGGCCTTTGCACAAAAAAGATGACAAGGTTGATAAGCTAAGCAACAAGCTGGGACTTAAACTTACCTTCCTCGAAGAAAGTGTGTACGCATGTACACTTAAGCTAAGCAACAAGATGGGACTCAAACCTACCTTCCTCGAAGGAAGTGTGTACGCATGCGCACTCGTGCATGTGTGCATAGGTGTTCATGGGTGTGTGTGGTTGTGTTTCTAGGGGTCCCTTTAAATGAGGTGGGGTCTGACCATAGTGGAGCAAAGCCCATCATAGTCGGTAGATATCAATCTAATGGTGCATCCATTTTTCCAAAATAGCATCTCAGCCATCTTATTTCATTTCGAATATGACTTCATTTAGTTATTTCAATTTACCATTGTATACTCGTACCCAACTAAATGGTCTGATGGTAGTGTAGTATGTCCACCACCCAAAAGACCAGGGTTCAAATACTCTATTGTGGGAGTTGCTTAGGTAGTCGACATCCAGCATAACAAGGTAGCCGAATTCAACATGGTTTGAGCATTCATGTAGCTAATGCTACTTATAGTGGTAGATGGCTTCACGATTTTTATACTTTTATAAGTTTGGTATTTACCAGTGATAGATTATTTATAAATTTCCTACTACATTTTCAACGAACTAAGTTTAGGAATATGTTTGTAAGGACCAACAAATATATGTAAAATCCAACTTTCCTTTATAATTTCGTTAATAACTTTTCTACATTCTTATCCAATAATTTTAAGCAGAATAATTACGCAGAAGTACCATCGAGCATCTTGAAAAAGCTCGAGACCGCTTACGTAAAGTGGAAACAGAAGTGAATGAATATCAAGTGAATGGATATTTTGAGATAGAATGAGAAAAAATGAATTTGATTAATACTACTTCTGATATTTATTAGTAATTTTTCACGTTTGTATAGTCTGGTGGTTTTACGTAAAGGTTTTCATATTTTATAAATTTTAGCAGGATCTTTGTAAGATAATAAATGGATTAGCAATACACTATTTATCTTTTTTGTCTTCAAACAATAGTGTTCACCAATGTTGTATGGTATTATGCAAAAATAAAATAAAAAGTCAATTAGTAATATATCAACTAATTTCAGAAAAGATAACATGTAGAGATAAATAAAACTTCATAAATTAGTAAAATACTATTTAAAATATGTGTTCGATTATGTAAAGTGCATAGTTCACTATGTAAAGTTTGATCACCATTTGCCACACCAGAGATGGTGTAGAATAAGTCATTCCTCGGAATTAAACTTGAATCAAATTGCCCAAAAGAGAATAATCCGACTATGGGTAAAGTCAAAATTATTAACAAGTAAATAAATAATAAAACATGTTTGCCACTTTCATCTCTTCCTAAAGTACATCAAGATCTAGAAAGGCCTTATGACATTGCTTGCACCAAAGACCTTATGAAAGGATGCGAACTTCTGGGACCGGTGTGGAAAGGAGTTCTCACGTGCATCTCCTCTGCAAGAGCTTGCATGCTATGTATAGGGTGACAGTGTTCAAGCTAATACCAGTTGAGATGTGCAGCTATCCCAAGCTTATGATTACATTTTATAACTAAAATATCTAAAATGATCAAAATAGATTTTTAATAAATAAATATTAATGACCAAATTAGCATGCCATTTATCATAATCATCATATTAATTTGGAACACATGTGATGGATGGCTTTCCTCCACTTCAATTAGTCCTCATCTCATTTGAAGTTTCAAATGTGTGCACGTGTGTATGTGTTTGCGTGGGTGTGTATGTGTGTGTATATATAAGAGAAACTTCAGGCATTTTCATGATGGTAAGCCTTCCATCTCATTATTATATTTTTAATCATTTGACTAAAATTAACGGCATATCAATAGTATTTTAATGTTTAAAAATCTATTTTTATCATTTTGTCATATTCTAAATATAGAATACAACAACTTTGCAGCCTAAATTATCACCACTCAATTTCTCTCTCATGTTCAAAACTTAAATCAATACAACGCGATGGAGAACGAAGGTGACACAGATGGCAGCGGTTGAAGGATGACAATGGAGAGGGTGGCAATGGGTGGAAGACAGGGATGGAGAGGATGGCGTGGGTGGAGGACGACAATGAGCGGCGGTCTGTAGAGGAATGCCTCATGGCAGAACATAGCTGGCGGCTGGACAACAAGAAACATCCGTGTGGATGTGAAGGGTGGTAGGAGGAGGATGACAATGACCGACGATATGTGGAGGACTGGCAGAACTCGACTGTGGGGTGGAAGAATGATGAGCAACCCGCGTAAAGAGGATCGTCTGCTGCAGGAAGGAGTGCAGCAGATTCTGCTGCAGGTGTGGGAGCTGCTCGATCTTGATCAAGCGGTTTGCACGATTTTGCACTTTTTATGCATTCATACCGTGCAAAATTGTGTGAACAACTCGATCAAGATCGAGCGACTCTCACACCTATGACAGGGACAACACCACTATAGAGGATCCCTGTCCCAACCTGCGTGTGGATGTGGAAGGTGGACATGCAATCTCAGCACGGATGACATGGAGGTCCAGGACAGTATGCTGAGGTAGTGTCGGAGGGTGGCGTAAAGGTGGCGATGGTTGCACGTGGTTGGTGGAAGCATTGTTCGATTTTAAATGGTGGGGTATATATTGGTGGGAGGAAAGATTATGATTTTGCAAATAAACAATATACAGAACATATCGTTTTAAGATAATTTCGAATATGTATTCTTTTGGGAAAAACATCTTTTTTTACAAGTATTACAACTTTATGTTATTAATATAAATTATTTGTTAGTTTTTACATATTCGTAATCATTTTTTATATTATTATACTCCTTTATTACTACCCGAAATCTATATCTACAATGAATCAAAATTACACACATCTTCTTTACTGTTACTGATGTTGCATTACTACTTTATGAATCAAAATACGGATACTGTGATACAATTTACTGCTGTATTGTCACTGCTTATAAGGGTAAATTAATGAAGTTATGTTGTTATATTACTGAGGTCATTTATTTTGAATGTTAGACACATAATCAAGACCAAAACATGTATGTCAGGCGTACGATCCATCAACTTACTAGCAATAGGGTAGAAAACATAGCATGTGTCCACATGTTTCGATTCTCCCGTAGGTACACACTACGAAAACCTTGTTTTGAATGTGTTGTCCTTCACTTTCTACTCGTATCAATGAGATCGATATTGCCAAGTTTTTTGAGGATGATTTTATCCGTGGGAGTTCTGAGCTACTTTTGCAAAATTATTTACTATTGTATTGCTATTAATGTTATATTATTATAGAGGTAAAGTTGCTGATATTATGTTGTTATTTGCAACTAAACAAATCAAAATTACCATTCCATGTTATATATATTACAAATTCTGCGTGAGATAGGTTAGATTTTACAACACGCTATTTCTCCACTTGTTTTTCTTCCTATTCTCAACGACCATAGAGCTAGGAGATTAATCAGGCATATTCACATTTCAATTACAACGTGAAGGTAAAAAAGAAATCAATTATTGATATTTAATCGATGAGTAATTGGAAAACACAAATATTGATCAATTCAAAAATCACTAATGATAAGAAAGTGGTTTTGATATAAATCATAGAATCAAAATCAGATGAAGCGGATCATGTGTGCATTAGTTTATTATTGGGCTTAGAGCTCTTTTGAAAAAAAATCCCTATATCTGACGAAGTAGATCATGTGATCAATAGTTTACTTATAAGCTCAGAGCTATATCTGTGTGCGTGAGGGTGTCTATGTGTGCATGTGTATGCGCGCGCATGTGTGTATGTGTGCGGACGCATGTGTGTCATCATGTGTGTGTGTCCCAATTTCTGCAACAGGCAAGCTGCCTACTTTATGGAGCAACTTCCTTTTCCTCACACACACATATAATATTTGCTACTAGGGAGTAGCTAACATGGCTACTCCCACCCTTTTTCCTTAAATTTTTTGATATTTTTTTAAAAACTCCTTGATGGATTTAAATTACATATTGTCAGATGTTGTCATTCAAATTTCGATACAATTCGAGATTCATATCTCATCCATCAAACCTGTCAAAATTTGATGGTCTCAAAATTGTTGAAATTGAACCCTTCCAGATGGACATATTGAGAGTTTTTATTTTTTTACGAATGTTGAATAATAACATCATGAAAATATCTGACTTAAATCTCCCGGGTATTTTAAAAAAATATCACTAAAAACTAAGAAAAAAAGGTGAGAGTAGTAAAGTTAGCTACTCCATGGTGGAATATACATTTTACCATGTGTGTGCGGAAAAATAGAGCTACATCATGTGGGATAGCTATTAGCTAAGTTAGCTACATCCATCCTTTATTTATTTATTTATAATATTTTTTAATGACAATTGAGGATATTAAATCACATAGTATCATCATGTTCTCATTCATCAACTAAATTTGATACTCTTATCCCATAAATCAAGCATATCAAAATTTAACGGTCTTAGAATTTTTAAATTTGCTACTAACCATATGGATAGGCAAGAAATGTCTATTTTTCATGAAATCTAAAACACATATTATTTTTATTTAATTTAATTCCCCATGTGCCATTAAAAAATTCCACAAAAAAATAAGGGTGAGAGTAGTGATAAATATCCGTTTCATCACCTTTATTCTCTCTTTTTAGTCTTAAACCCTAGCTAAATGCATGTAAATAGCATTAATTTGTACAAAATAACATTCATTTATTGATATATATATATATATATAATATAATATAAAATATTATATTATACCAAAATAAAAGAATAAAGGAACGAAAAGAAAAAAATGAAATACCAAAGGCATCGAGTGACCCTAAACCCATAGTAGAATGCTCCACCTCGACGGTAGCGCATCTCAACACTCATTCATGAAATTATGCAACAATAATTACAGACAACCTGTACGATATACCATTCAAACAAATAAAAAAGCATAGGAAAAATTTAAACTTCTTGATAAACAGATGTCCACGTAAAGATAATAATAAGATCTCAAAATCTCTTTATTACATAATAAAAAGTTTGAAAGGAGAGGAACAACAACAACTACGAAGTTATAGCGCAACCTCAACAATGTCCTGCAAATGCACCACCAAAAGCGTGGTCCTCCATCTTCTACTTTACACTTCGTATTGGATTTCTAAAGGAGGAAATTTGTGAGTCAAATGACCCAATATGGATAAAATAATATAAAAATAAAAGTAAATTGTAGGTGATGAATATGTGAATCACTCTTAAAGATGAAAATAGAGTCTTGTTCCCGAGTATTTGGCAGCATATTTCTCTTTATCCTGCATAATTTAGCATACATGCACAGACACATAATACATGCATTATAACATCCATATTAGCATCAAATAAGAAGCCTAACTCACTTGTAAATATTCACCAGTATTCACCTATTTATATGTATTTTATACCCCCTCCAAAGTCAATAAAACCAAACCTATATCGTGTATATCTTTAATTAATACTACAAGGAAAAAGGGGCACGGTTTCTATTTTGTAAAATTACCTAATAAAATCCCAAACCCAGTTGGAGACCCCAGACCTTAGAATGCAAATATGTACCTCATACAACCTCCGATCTAGATCCACTCACTTTCAGAATAATACACATTCAGAGACCTTCAAAATGGGACCTATTTCATTTTAATCGGAGTTCGTATGCAAAACTTAGGTTTTGGGGTCCCTTTGTACATTATATGTATGCATAGTAGTACCCTTGTATTTTTGATCTTATTTGACCTCATCTCCATTTTTGATCAACATGAAACTTGTATATCTCATTAAGATCTACAACTTTCATGTTTTGAGTTTTTCCAAATTCGACCTCCCTCTTTCTATAATTCCATATTCTCTTTCAACCATTCAGATCAGGCCACATGGCGCCCTCTGATTGCGCCATGCAGCCCGCTCACATCGCGCCACACGCCCTTCATCTCCCACCGTCTGATGGCCTATTTTCTCTCCACATCGTCTGCGTCCAATCCTGCTGCGATCCACGCCACCCGATCAAAGCATGGACTCCATCCCGACCGTCTGATAGTGCCCCTTAGCCCTCCACACGTCACTTCCTCCTCCGCCCGATCTTCTCCATCTCAGCCGCTCTTTTCCTCCATTCCCTCTACCGTCCGATCACGCACCTTACTTCATCACAGCCCTCCATCTCTGCCTAATTCTTAGCTCACCACGTGGCGTCTCATGGACCGCACGATCAGATCCTCAAGACCCCATCCCTCAGCGCCTCTCCCTCAGGCCGCCATGTGTTGCCTCCTTAACCCTTCGATCACATCACTTCGATCTGATCCAGGCCATCCCCTCATGCCCTTCTCCAAACCGTTGGATCACTCAATCCAACGGTCCAGAACCCGTCGTCAACCTCCAGACGCCCCCTCGCCCACGTCGTCCACCTTGCGCGCGAACCACACCCTTTCTATTTCTGGCACCACTCCGGCCATCCTCTCCGCCTCCTGTCACCTCCACCTCGTAGCCCACTCTATCCTCATCCTCACCGACCTCCTCAATCGCCATGTACTTCACCCACGTCGCTCCACGACCTCCGCCAACTCCGTCACTTCGTCACCTATGTCATCACCTCCAACCTATAAATACCCCACTACCGGCGACCATCGATCCCATCCGCCACTGTAGAGAGATACCCCGAGCTCCTACCCTCCTTTTGGTGACAACAATTAGGCGAGAAGTTGAGCGACGACGGCTTCATATTCTCCGACGAGATTCACGGTAGCCCCACCGTGCCGCAGCTCCTCCCCTGAGCTGCACGAGCTCAGGAACCCTACCGGCCTTCGAGCGACGACCAGGAGCTCAACTCCAAGCTTCTATCCCCAGGTAGCACCTTCCATCCCCCCTCCGATCTCCATCTTTATTTTCTTCATTTTTCTCGAAATTTATCCGCCTCCTCTGACCACTCCTGCTCTCTCCTGACCATCCTCCGAGCTCCACCATGGAGCTCTGATCTTCGTAACCTACTTCATTCTCCTCGATGACGCATCGCACCTCACTCCAACCAAAGCTCCGCCACCTTTGCGGAGCAGCACCACCGGACCACCTTCACTTCACCGCAAGCCTCCCGTTGCACTCGCAATAACCTCACAAACACGCTGCATGCCTCAAGTGTTGAGCTAACCCCTGCAGGTACATTCTCCTTCATTGGCCGGAAGCTTCGTCGGAGCTACTTCGACCTTCATCGCCTCTGGCCTACAGACCTCCCATGCTCTATTTAGAGCCTCCGACGGCTCCCCGACGCTTCCCCCATCGTTCCCAGATGCTTAGGAGCACCCAGCGATCCTCACTAAGCACGAGGGAAGTCGGCGGAGCTAAGGGGGCTTCGCCGGAGCCCAACCACGTCCGTCGCAGGAACACGACGTACATCCACCGTTCGATCTTCACGATCGCACGGTTCTGATCGAGCCACATTGCCAGCACCCCTCCTCCGTTGGATCAGGAGGATCCAACGCTCACGATCCTGCCACGTGCTCTCTCCTTTGACCTACAGCAGCCGTTCGATCTCGCGAGCATCGTGCATCTCGCAACACGCCACGTTGCCTCATTCCAGGATCCATCCGCCTCTGTTGGATCACTTCAATCTAACGGTCCCAAGGCGCGCCACGTATCAGCTTCAGTAGCCGCTGGATCTTCATCGATCTAACGGTCCATCGCGCACCACGTCGACGCACTCCGAGCATCTTCCCCGACCCTTAGTCTCAGAGCTCCCAAAGCTATTCCGAAGCACGCCCAAGCCTGCAGAGCACCCAAGCCTCAACCCGAGCCTCTGACGCCTACCGAGCCTAGATCTCACGTGTTTCTCACGTGTGGTCTGGGCATTTTGCACTGAGGCCATTGGAAGTTTGACAAATTGCAAATCAGTCCCTACCAGGAGCATCACGTGAGGCACACGTGTTCCGTGGAGATTTTGCACACATACCCTAGCATTCTAGGTAATTGCATTTAAGTCCCTATCGGCATGTTTAATTTTTAACAATTTAATTTTATGTATTTGCAATTTGGTCCATGTCTTTGCATGCATGTTTAGGTGTCCATTTGGCATTATTTTTATGTTCTAAAAATTGCATTGTGTATCTTATTTTGTCCTTTATCTTATGTGAACGTGTCTCACTTTTGTGACGCATTTGGAATTTATTATTATTACATTGGTGAAAATTTCCATATTTTGCACATTGTGTACCTTTTAATTCATATTAAATTCCTTGTTGCTCCAAAAATCATCAAAAATTCACATTAGACTTAGGATAATTCAAGTTACATCGTGCCCAAAAATCTTTGCATTTTGCACGTATTACAAGGCATGAATACATTAATTAGTAATTTTATTAATTGATTTTTAATAGGTCCAATTCACATAGACTTTAGGTTTATTATTAGATCTATCTAGGATAATTTTTATATCTGGAAATAAGTTGTTTTGGTATTTATTAAAATTAGTTTTTTAAAAATCACCTTGCATTCATATTTAATTTGTAGTAAATTCACATAGTGTCAGAAAAATCCAAAAAAATACTATAGTTTAATTTCATTGCACTTCACATTCTGGCCATGTTTCACATTTTTTGGACTTAATTTGACCATATTTCTAATTTAACTTGTAAAACTGGCCTGAAGTTGCATTGTCTTTCTTTTAATTTGCATAAAATTGCTAAAAAAATACTAAAAATATTCTTCTGAAGATCCGACCTCTGAATTCACTTAAAAGTTACCTAAGGAGACAGATACCTCCCTGAGTTCGACCTTGGGCTTGCTCAAGTAAAATAAATCTGCTGCTCGTAATTAATTGAACATTAATTAAAGTAGTTTTTGATCAGTCCGTTTCTACCCGACTACAACGAACGACATAACTATTAATTTTACCATTAATCTGATCGAATTAACAAAGGTAGAAACAAGCTTTCAGTAGGTAGGCAATGTAATAGCAGTAACTGAACATGTTTAATAAAGAACATTTCAATAATATCTCGCAATATAGATACAATTATATTCCACGACTTTAATAGTTTTGCAATTAAATAGAAATCGTTGACATCTCTTAGCTCATATTTCCATGCACTTATCCTCGACTCGTCTATCAAAGGAGAATGTCTACACTATGAATGAAGCATGCAACACTTCAATCATAGTACAAAGTAAAACATGTGTGGAAGCGTGATCCTTCAACTAGTCTAGCTAGTAGTACTCTAACACTCGTGACACTGGGCTCATAGCTTGGGGAATTGTAACTCCGTCAATCGAGTCTGATGGAGGAGTCTCGCTTGCTCCAAAACAAGTGCAACAAAAATGGATCCGCATGGTGCGATGCATGCGTGCATCCACCCCAATTCAACCGGAGTACATACCACCACCCACTCTCTGATGCCCCTCGAGTAGGGATGACTCACTGTCAGCTCAGCCGGATTATAAGGGTGTGCACTCACTAGGGGCGGAGCCAGGAACTACATATAGGTGTGGCCAAATATTATGAACCAAAATACATGTGTACAAACATACAGATATGGACACATACGTATATAATATTCAAAATTACATTAGATCATATTATAATGAGACTGAAGCTATAGTACCAAAGAAAGGACTAAATGAGTTTTAGGATTGAATAGAAATACACTATTATCCAATGTTTTGAAAACTGAAACGATCGGTTCGACCAATGAACCGAGCTTGGACCGGTCTGCTTAACCGGTTCTTGCATGTTCGATTTGAAACTTCAAATTTTAATCAACCCACCGATTTAACCTATTATTTTAAACATGATTTAACCAAGTTCAATCGAAATTGAATCGCATTTAATTTTTAGTATGTTAAAAAATAATACTAGTGGTGGGAGTTGAACCCTTAAGCAACTATTCTAACACAACCTTTTGCTTGTATTATATTTTAAATATGATTAAACTGCTATTACTCTATAGAACAATTAGTCCAAATAATATATATGATGTTTATGAGATTTGATAGTGCATACAGAAAAATTTATGTAAGTATATATATATTATCTATGTATTTTATTTCTATTTCGAGTATATTTAACTGTATATTTTATATACATTTTGTTTTATTTTGGTTTGATTAGCCAATCAATCATTTTTTCCACCGATTTGGTTTAATCTGATTTTAAATAATGATGTCATCATCCAATCGACCGGTTTGATTACATGATCCAGCTCGATCATACCATTTCAGTAAAATTTCCGATTCAATGTCTAGATCGGTTTCAAAAATATTGATATTATCTATGAATCTATTGCCTCAAAAATGTCAAACTACTCGGATGTGACGTGACAATGAAAAGTCATGATTCGTTGATTGCTTTGAATCCATAAGGAATCAAATAATATATGAATGAAATATCCAAAATCGAAAATAAAGAATCACCGATCTTGAAAATTTGATCCAAAAACGCACACCGACATAAACTTTCCACCAAATAAAAAGGTTCATTTTGGAGGTTTGGAAGTTGTAAGATTTAGATCCTATATGTACCTGGATTTTTATCTAAAATAAGTAATATGTTATAGATGAATGCGACATCATCTCACTTGTATACAACAACCATATATTTTAGAGAGAAAAAATTAGATACTACAATGCAACTGGAGTTTATGGTAATTTTTTTGATGATTTTTAGCAATTTATAGATGCATGAAATAAATAGAGACAACAACAAGAAAGTACACGCAGGCAAGGGGCATAAATGCAATTAGACCTGGCCAATGGGCCGGGAGCCCGCCCGCCCAGCCCGTTCATGGGCCGGACTTGGGCAAGAGATTTTGAAAATGGGCCGGCCCGACCCGGCCCGCTCTTTGGCCCGCCTGTCATTTGGGCGGGCCGTGGGCATATGCCATAAAACCCGGCCCGGCCCGGCCCGGCCGGCCCGCACATATAAAAAATATATGTTTCAAAACTATATTTTATATACATTTAATATAATATACTTCAATTTTTCATTTTACATTATCAAAATTACATCTTATTTTATATCCTGTGAAAGTACAACAAATAAGAAAATCAGAATATGCATCCTTTGCAGGTCCATCTGACATCCTAGGTGAGCTGCAACAAGAGGAATATCCATGCCTTTGCAACAGTTCCATCTCTATTTACAAGGGCCATCAGATGCCGTGATGAGCCTTTCCTTTGAATTAGGTGTGTGTGTGTGTATATATATATATATATATATATATATTTGTTTTTCTTTACTATTGCTTACATTTTCAATAAGAAAACAGACGTGTATTTTTTTGTCAATATTAATATATATGGGGGCAGCCCCATGCAGCCCTATATATATTATTTTGCGATTAATCAACATATAGATAAATATACAAATAAATTTTTTATGGATATAGGTGATTTTTACTATATGGATGCATATATGTATAATATGGTAAATGCAATATGGTATCTGCAAAAAAGCATATTTCTTAAATTTGTGGATAGTTGTATCATTGTCATCTATATACACAAAAAAACTATCTGGATCCAAAATACCATGCAACTATATTATTCGTATTTATAGAAGTATTATCAATATATCATATTATATGTATATGTATCCATATATAAAAAATACTAGAAATTATATTCATAATTTGATAGATTGCAAAAAAAATATTTGTAAAAAATATTTTACCATTTTTAGTTGACGAGGGATGCAATAAAAAATATATACAATTATACATGAATCTTATGACATTCCTATAATGAACCCTTATCTATTTTCAAATCGGATTATTAATGTATGTATCGGCAAAGAAAATACACAACCACATATGTATGGGTATCCTTAAATAATAAAAATGACAATCACATCAATAGCCATAGTATATTTCTTGGTTTGAATCTACATAATTTTTGTGAACACATGTATTCAATGTTATTAAAAGTAACCAAAGTAGATGGAGGAGGTGGATCGTTAATTACTTCGTTAGTGAAGATTTCATTATCTTAAAAGGCAACAATGGACGCTCAGTCAAAATGAGATTTATACATTTCAACGTGTGAGACGAAAATAAAAAAAAGAATTACATGGCCTTCGAAATTATTTAATGGAAGGGCCCTAACTTCCTATTCTACTATAAATAGAAAAGAAAACTATCATAATAATGAGACTAATAATTACTAAATTTAATTGAGAGGGGGCAGGGGCATGGCTCCTACACACCCTCCTTTCCCTCTCCGCCACTCACCTTGTATTATTTATCTTTTGAAACCCGCATGCATTATTACAACTCCTAGCATGCAATCTATATTAAAGTAACATAACAACTCCCATCAATCAATTAATTAAATCATTTATATTTATGGCTCTTGAGTGACTAATCCCCATACATATCCCCATGCAATATATTATATGTGGATATGTCGAGTTTCTCCCTATATCCCAATTCTTATAAACACCCTGAAACATGAAATACAAAGTTGAAACTACAGTCTAGTCGTATATACACACATTTGCACACATATATCATTGTAAAGTTACATCTACGACTTCATATTTTTGAGTCAGTAATATTACTAACTTTTACATAGTTAGAGTTTGCTAACATGTAACATCCACGTCCCCAAATATAGTCCCATATCTAAAACTCACAAAGTGTGAGAGTAGGTTATAGTGGGGATTACTACTTGACAACTTGGGATTAAGCATTTTGGGTGGTTGTCAACGAGTCTAATTGGATTCGAACCCAACAAGGTGTCAGGGTCATTTTTCCTCGATAACGGATCGGAGACCTAAGCCCGGGATGTTACAAATGGTATCAGAGCGGGTTCCCTATGATAATGGAAAGGTCTACCTGAAGGGACTTAAGCTGGGTGTATGCAGCCACCACTGTCACTGGGAATAAGTGATGGACCATGTCGCAATGAGGACATTGCGAATATAAGTAGGGGATGTTGTAATACTCATACCCCAAGTATAGTCCCACAACTAAAACTCACAAAGCGTGAGAGTGGTGGGTTATAAGTGGTGGGGATTACTACTTAACAACTTGAGCTTAAGCATTTTGGGTGGTTGTCAACGGGTCCGTTTTGGATTCGAACCCAATAAGTTGTCAGGATCAATTCTCTCTGTTAACAGACCGGAGACCTAAGCCCGAGACGCTACACATGTCAAGCCTTAAACTATACTTGCAATATTCCAAAGCTAGAATTATAACCACAAGTGAAAGTTGCCCATCATAATGAGGTATAAGGGAGGTACACATTTTACGTAATAATATACAGCTTATAAATTTGAATAAACTTAAGTACATTTACTTACCAAAAAGGCATTATCACAGAAAGACTATTATTCGGATGGAAAGCTACTTTTAACTATAACAAATATTGGGATATTTTATGTATAAGAGTTCTGATAATTATTTTCACGGTATATGAATCGTGCAAGGAATTGATAATTTGATATACAGAGATCTATCAAACCATACATTTATTTCTGGACTGCTAAATATCAATAAATGCTCTGTTGGATCCATTACCAGTATGGGAAAAAGGTTTTGTATTCAACATGTATTCAGTCAACACATTACGGAAATAATTGTACATTGGACGGACACGTTTCAAGTAAATAATAGAAACTCCAAGATAAAATAATAATTTCTAAAGTCCACATGTCATTCCAATTTCACACAATACCCAAGTCTCATATCTATCAAGGTTAGCTGGATGACCAAAATAACAGTCTGGTATGATACCTTCGAAATTTTCCAAAACAAATAATATGATATCCCTCTTTTCGATAATTCCCAAATTCCTAAAAGCTATCATTCCTGTTGAGATATTAGTTATCTTTATTACTGTTTTCTTATTTTCTATTTCTTTGTTCTACTCTTTGTAATTTACTCAATAGGTTCCTCTCCTATATAAGAGAACCCTATGGCCTCTCATAATGTATTTCTTCTTATATTTTCCCAAATGGTATTAGAGCGACGGTCCTAGACCGGAGCTCCTGTACCGAAACCTAACCCTAACCCCCACCTCAAGCCCCTCTCGCACGCGCCGCCTCGGGCCTCCCGTCGCGCCTCTCCACCATCGCCGAGGTCCACCATCGAGGGTCCTTCCTCCCGCCGAGGGCCTCCTCCCTGCTGCGTCTCTCGGCCGGTGCCTAGGCCCCTACCGCCTAGGCTCCCATCGCCTTGGCTCCCGCAGCCTGCCACCTAGGCTCCTCTTCCCGTCGTCTAGGCCCCACTGTCACCTAGGCCCCTGCCGAGTCTTCTTCTTGATGGGTTTGGTTGCTTGGGTCTACACATGCAACCGAACCCGTGTATGTCAGTGTAGACAAAAGTCTATCCAGTATACAACTCTAGTCTTCTCTTGTCATCATGTCAGAAAGCAAGACCGATATTCTCTCCACAACCACCTTCAGAGGTCCCGCGCCTATTGTGAAGATGGATGGGCCAAACTATGAACTGTGGGCTATACAGTTCATGAATATGATGAAGTATACATGTAAGAAACACATTCTTATTGATGAAGAGCCTGCTGAGAAGACTGGGGTTAACGCCTCATGGGAGGCGGATGATGCATATGCCAAGGCTTGGCTTTCAGGTGCATTGGCAATAGAGATCGCCAATGATATACTCCATTATCCACCACCAAGGCGATGTGGGACACTTTGGCGTCCACCTATGCCATAGCTAGAGCCTCTTCGAGCTCCTTAGATATTGCTTATGCTTTCACTAGTAGTAATGGTGCAGATGTGACAGAATGGATTATGGGCTCCGGTGCTTCTCATCATCTTTGTGGAGACAGATCACAATTGAAGTCCTACAGGACCATACCACTGGGTAGATGGGTTGTCATTGCCAATGGCGACCACTTACCAATTACAAGACATGGGGAGGTGCATCTGACGCCATCAATGCGTCTTCAGAATGTTCTATATGACCCTGATTTTCAGATGAATTCACTTTCCATCAATCAGATTACTAAGGATCTGCATTGTCGAGCCATCTTTAATCCATCTTCTCTTGTGTTTCAGGACATACTGATGGGCAGGGTGATTGGATGTGGACGTGAGCAGCGGGGACTCTACAGACTGGTCCAACCTCCTCATGTTGGTGTTTCTAGTATACCTATTGGACCAGTCTCTCCATATCTGTGGAACCTTCGTTTTAATCACCTTCCTCAGCAGAAGCTATGTCATGTTCTCCCTCAGATTTCCATGAGATCCTCCTTTCAATGTGATGTATGCCAACTTGGGAAGCATCATAGTTCCTCCTTTCCATCTCGTCAGAGTCGGAGCAGTTCCTAATTGTTTGAGCTCCTTCATTTAGATATCAGGGGTCCAAGTCGGGTTCCTGATCATCAAGGACATCGTTTTTATCTTGTGGTTGTTGATGATTTTTCTAGACTTTCCTGGGTCTTTCTTTTGAAGAATAAGACTGATGCCGAACCTATGGTCAAATATTTTATTAATGAAGTAAGGAATCTTTTTTCTGTTAAGGTAAAATATCTTCGCACTAATAACGCCTTAGAATCCTGCACCTTACAACTTTATGTGTTTCTTAGATCTCTTAACATTGTTCATCAGACCTCATGTGCCTATGCTTCACAACAGAATGGTGTTGCCGAACGCAAACACCGTCACTTACTTAATGTGACCAGAACCTTATTGATACAGAGTCATGCTCCTCACTCTTACTGAGGCAATGCTGTCCTTATTGCATGCTATTTGGTGAACCACATGCCCTGGTCTGTGTTGGGGGAGAAGATTCTTTTTTCGATTGCGTTTCTCGAGAAGGATCTTTTCTCCCTTCCACCTCGTGTGTTTGGATCTGTAGCTTTTGTTCATGATGTCTCTCCATGTCGTGACAAGCTCTCTCCTAGAGCTATCAAGTATTTGTTTGTTAGCTACTCTTGTACCCAGAAGGGGTATCGTTGCTTCGATCTGCTAAGGCGGGAGTACTTTGTCAATGTTGACGTTACTTTCTTTGAGTATGTTATGTATTTTTCTCCTACAGGTGACAGACTAACCCCTTCTAACTCTGACGATGAGATCTACATGTCTCCACCTTCTACCATCGTTCCTCCACCTCTCTTTACTTCTGCTCCACCACCACCTCCTCTACCGCCACCACCATCACCACCACCGCCACCACCACTACCACCACAACTACCACAAGCTCTTGTGGCTCTACCTCCTACCCTGACTCAATTTTTGCCACGCATTTTTCCTCACAGGTCTCACTCGATTCCCTGTGCTCACAGGTCTTGCCCATCATCCAACACACCTCAAGTATGTGCTAAGCACATTGTTTCTATTGATGGCGCTAATGAGTTGTCTGTGCAGCAGGATCCCATACAGGATGAGAAGGTGCCCTCTCAAGAGGAGAACTCACAGGTTACGGACTTAGCAGATGATCTTGATGTACCGACTGCTTTGCGAAAGCCGAAACGACAGTGTGCTACTTATCCTCTTGCAACCTAGGTTTCCTTGAGCAGGTTGTCAGAGGATTTTAGGAAATTTACCTTGACACTATCTACTGTGGAGATACCACGGACATATCAGGAGGCTCTAAAGGACAATCAGTGGAGGTTTGCCATGGAGGAGGAGATGGCTGCGCTACATTCATGTGGTACGTGGAGTCTTGTTTCTGCTCCAGTCTTTGCATCTATTGTGGGATGCGAATGTGTGTTCACTGTAAAACACCATGTGGATGACAACGTGGATCGCTATAAGGTGAGACTTGTGGCACGTGGGTTCACCCAGACATATGGGGTAGACTATCAGGATACTTTCTCTCCAGTTCCCAGACATTCTACTCTGCATATTATACTTTCTGTTGCTATGATACGAGATTGACCCCTGTATCAGTTTGATGTGAAGAATGCCTTCCTCTATGGTGATCTACAGGAGGAGGTCTACATACATCAACCACCTGGGTTTACTGCTGAGGGGGAGTTTTAGAAGGTTTGCAGGCTACACAATGGCCTTAAGCAGAGTCCAAGAGCATGGTTCCAGAAACTCTCGAACTTGATAGAGCATCAAGGGTTTGTGAGATCGACTGTCGATCACTCCTTGTTTGTACAGAGGACCTAAAGAGGCACTATTGTCATTCTTATTTATGTTGATGATATTATTGTTACAGGGGATGACAAGCAAGGCATTCAGGGTACCAATGACTTCCTAGGTCAACACTTTGTGACCAAGGATTTTGGACATTTACGTTACTTCCTTGGACTGGTCAGGAACCAACAAGGTCTTATGATGACCCAGAGGAAGTATGTTACAGTTCTTCTTTCAAAGACATGCATGACAGATTGCAGACCTACCACTACTCCTATTGATCCGAGCATGAAGCTTTATGATGATGATACTGAGGAGGTCGACAAGAGGAGGTATAGAGAGCTTGTTGGCAAGCTATTATATATGACTATTACCAGGCCCGACATAGCCCTTGTCGTGAGCAAAGTGAGACAGTTTATGGAGCAACCTAGACAAGCACAAATGGATGCAGTTCATATGATTCTGAAATACCTGAAGATGTCACCTGGTACGAGACTTCTTTTCAGCAAAGGCACATCTCTTGGTTACAACATGTGCAGATGCAGATTATGCTGGGTGTCCAAAGGATAAAATGTCTACATCAGGTTTTGCTATGTTCATAGGGAATTATCTTATTTCATGGAAGAGTAAGAAGAAAATTGTGGTTGCTAGATCAAGTTTTGAGTCGGAATACAGGGCCATGGTGCAAGCTAACGCATAGATGATGTGGGTCAGATCAATACTTACTGACCTAACTAAAGAGGTGCCTCTTCCCATGCACCTCCAATGTGATAATCAGGCTGTTCCTTTTATTGCTAACAATCCAACATTTCATGAGAGAACGAAGCACATAGAGGTGGACTATCACTACACTCGTGACATGATACAAAAAGGTCTATCGCCACTACACATGTTAGCTCAGGAGATCAAACAACATATGTACTTACAAAGGCCCTAGCCGTAGGATATTATCAGCGATGTTGTTCCAAGATGAGTCTGATTGATATCTATGCTCCAGCTTGAGGGGGAGTGTTGAGATATTAGTTATCTTTATTACTATTTTTTTATTTTCTATTTCTTTGTTCTACTTCTTGTAATTTGCCTAATAGGTTCCTCTCCTATATAAGAGAACCTTAGGGCCTCTTATAATGTACTTATTCTTCTATTTTCCCAAGAATTCCTAATTCATAATACATATCTATATAATATAAAGATAAAAAGGAAGATGGACATGTCTCAACATGTGAAATCAACCTCTCTCAAAATTTATATAAACGATTAGAGAGACATCACTGATACATAACAAGAACGACAAAAGAGGCATTAAACACAAACATAAGGCAAGACTACTGACAACAAGAAAGAGATTCCTTGGTAGGATAAAAATCAAAAACCTTGAAGCGACAATCCCTAGTATCGCGAGAAATGCGAACAAGATATGCGGGAGAAGGTCGAAGAACCGTTACTAATGCACGAGAATCTCACATGTGTGCCTTGATCTGTGCACCCAATCCGTCGGACCACGAGTTCGATTGGAGGACCACCTTCTCATTATCACGATGCCCCTCTTCCTCAAGTTGGCTTGAAACTAAGAAGCTTTAAATGCTCCTGACAATGTTGTCGATACAATTCTTCCTTTGGTTCTCTGAAGAAAGAGAGGAAAATGAGATGGGAGAATAGCTTGGGGAGGGGGAAAGGACGGATTAGGTTTGGAAAAGAGCGGGGAAGAGGAGAGATGAAATGTGTGGGGTCTTAATATGATTTAGATGTAAAGCCATAGTTTTAGAATCCCTAAAATAAATCTAACCGGTATCCCTCCCAGTTACCGTCTTGCTTTGTCCCAAGCTCTGAAGATAATTTTACACCAAGTTATCGCAGGGCCGGGATGCATATCTACTTGGGTGAGATTGTTACTTCTTCCTCGTTGCACACTACAGGTTTTCAGGTCTATGAATAGGCGGGATAGAAGATCTAGCAATAGAAAGTCTTTGCAACAACGACTTATTCTGAGCTCACTAACTACATGGGGCAGTGCAGATGGTTTCACCAAACTAGTGGATGATATTTTGAAAGATGGTACACCAGGGACGTCTGGCCTTAATCAGAACAATTCCTTGGAAGAGAATCAACACTCCAACATTAGGCAATGCCTTTGTAAAGTGTCAGATGGGCACTTTTCAGCAACCTTAAGGGTTTTATGCTCTTCAGGAGTGGCTCCTTATAATGAAGATACCATGAAAGATTTAGAGGCTAAACATCCGTATAAGCAACTTCCTTCCTTGCCATGTATCTTGATTTCAGAGACTCCTCTTATAGCTGATATATATGTTATCTTACATTCTATCAAATCCTTTCCTAAAGGGACATCATGTGCATAGATGGTTTGAGAGCTCAACACCTTTTAGACGTCCTTTGTGGGGAGGGGTCTGCCATTGCCACTGATCTCTTACGGGCGATCGCCATGGTGGTTAACTTACAGCTATGCGGGAGATGTCCTTTGAGTTTGTATCCTCTGCATATCTTACTCCACTACTCAAACCTGACAATGGCATACGCCCTATTGCAGTGGGCATTATCTGGAGAAGTCTAGTATCCAAGGTTGCTATGAAAGGGGTAGGCAAAGAGATGTCTAAGTATCTCAATGATTTTAAATTTGGAGTCGGTGTATCTGGAGGAGCAGAAGCCATTTTACACAGCACCAATCGGCTTTTGAGCAAGCTTCATGGTGATGGATCTATCTATGCTTACTGTAGATTTTTCTAATGCTTTCAACATGATAGATAGATCTTCGATGCTCTGTGAAGTTCGAAGGCGATGTCCATCTATTTCTTCATGGGTGGAGTTTCTGTATGCTCAGGCTGCCAGACTATATATTGGAGACAATCATATTTGGTCGACCACCGGAGAGCAGCAGGGTGATCCCCTCGGTCCACTTCTATTTTCTCTTGCATTGCACCTACTTATTCATGAGATCATAGACAATTCTAAACTCCTTCTCCATGCTTGGTATCTTGATGATGGGACTATCATCGGGGACACATTAGAGGTGGCCAAGGTGCTTGACATTATACAACGTAGAGGCCCTGAGTTGGAACTTGTTCTGAATATCAAGAAAACTGAGCCTTTTTGGTCTTCATCTGATGGACAGAAGGTCCGCAAAGGACTATTTCCTACTGATATTGGAAGGCCCGTGCTAGTAGTGAAACTGCTTGGAGGTGCAGTGAGCATGGACAAAGGATTTATTGAAGACTTGGCTACGAGGAGAGCCACCAAAGCTGTTGAATTAATGAAATTACTCCCCCAGTTGGATGACCCAAAGAGTGAACTTATTTTACTACGATCTTGTATGGGTTCAACCAAGCTCATGTTTGGCTTAAGGACATGTCAACCCACGAGGGCTTCGTGAAGCTATTGAAGACATTGTGGTTTGCGGAGGTCCTTTCTTTGGCGACCTTCAATGGTGGGTGGCATCCCTACCAATCAAGCTCGGTGGCTTAGGACTGCACTCCTCTATTGATGCTTCTTCATATGCTTTTGTGGCCTTTAGAGCTCAATCTAGGGTGCTTCAAGACCACATTTTACAAGACAGTGGGGTATGTGATATTGATTCTATTTTTTTAGATGCCTTGGAGGGTCTACGTGTCAAACTCCCATATTTAGATCTTACATGTTTTGCTAACAAGGATAGCGTCCCCCCTAAAACCCAGAATGCTTTGGCGAGTTCCCTTTTTAGCAAAATTGTCAAATAAATTGAAGTTGAATTTGACATGATGGTAGACAAAAGGTAATTTTCGGTGCTTGCAATCTGTCCATGCTCAAGATTTTCTTCTAGCTATTCCTATTGATGGTCTTGGAATGCATATATCACCTATTGAGTATCGTACTATTCTCAGATATCGCCTTATGATTCCTCTATTCCTAGCAGATGAGGCATGTGCAGTATGCCACAAATCTTGCCTAAGACTCATTTGGGGAGCATGCCGTTCATTGCCGTGAACTCCTAGGTTTTAAATATAGACATGATCTTGTCAGAGATGTCCTCTATGATGTTTTCAAGAAGATTGGGGTTGTGTCAAAGAAAGAAGCACCTGTGAATTTTTTGTCTGATCCACACGAGGGGAGATCCACACTCAGACCAGCGGATGTTTTAATTTTTGGTTGGGCTGGAGGAAAACATGCATGTGTTGATTTAACTGGAGTGTCTCCATTAGTTGGTCTGATAAATAATGTTTTTACTGCGGGATAAGCTGCACAGAAAGCTGCCTCAGCCAAAGTTGCTAAACATGAGAAGGCTTGTATTGACAATCAACATGTCTTCATCCCTTTCTGGTTTGATACCTTTGGGTTCTTGGCGTCTGAAGCTGTAGAGCTCCTTAAGAGAGTCCAGAAAATTATGCATAATATTGTTATGGTTCCCAGGTCTATGGATGTTGTGTTCTGAAGAATTGGATTTGCCATCCAAAAGGGATTGGCGGCGCAACTTGTTGCCCGTCTCCCAACAGTTTCTTTGTAATATGTACTTGGTTATAGTTCTAAAAAAGAAAACCTGTAATAAACTAAGAGGATTCTTCGTTACCTGTAATTAATTATTCAATTTTCGTAACCATTAAATCTCATCAATATCCATGATCCCTCTTCACTAAAATACGCATATTTCACACATTCATACTTGAAATTACACATTTTTGGACTCGTTGGAAAGCTAGCGACAAGATGCTTCTTTTGAGTATAATATTGTATTGGTTTTAAGATTTTAGGAAAAAAACCAAAAATTACATGATATTACTCCGAGACTAAGTCAAGAATTGACTTGGTCGACAAGGAATAAAGTAGGGGAGACAAGGGTCAAAAACCACATAAAACCCCTAATTTTTACTCTTATATATATTTTGGGACTTATTTTATTTTTCAATTTTTATGACTCATTAATAATCTACGAACATGAAACTTATACATAAAAAATAAAAAATTTATTTCATTTAAAAATAATGCACAGTGTGTCCTAAATACTCAGAATAATAGGTCGCAAAGAAAACTTCCATTCATATTCAAAATTCACTAAACTCACATTTATTCTTCATAAAATAAAATTAACTATTTAATGAAGATGGTTTAATTCAATTTGGAGTTAAGATGCAAAAGTTGGCTTTTGGTCCTCATTGTGCACTTTACTTGTATATAATATTCAATTAATCTACTCTTTATATTTTTAAGTTCCTTATAATTTTATAAACTTGTATATATTATTTGAAATATATGTAAATAATATAAATAAATACCATAAAATAAACAAAGTTTTTAACTACATAGATAAATTATTATAAGTACATATATAATAAATATACCTAATTATTTAAGTACATAATTAAACTCACAAAAATACAATAAAAATATATAAATATGTATTTAAATAAGTTATAAATAAAAATAAAACAATATAAAATAGAAAAGAGAAAATAAAAATAAAATACATCATATATAAAGAAATATACCTATACTTATACATGTAAAAGTTAACACCTAATAAATTAAATCATAAAAATAAATAAAAATCACAATAAAATACTACATAAAATAACAAATATTTTTCATATTTTGACAAAAAAATAATAAAATCATTTATTATTTTAAATCGATTTAATAAGGGAGTTTCTCCCTATTTTATCTCCTTTTGGGTTGACATGGACCAATGAGGAGCGGGTCTGAGTTGTCCTCGGTCAACTCTCTGCCCCTCATAGGTCTGTGATGAAGCCACATTTCATCATCTTTATTCTATCATTTTGGCATCAAAAATCCTAGCAAATGCGTGTAAATTGCATTAAAACCATCATCTTAGCTTTCATGCATGTGCATCTAAATAGTGTATAAAATACCGTAATTAAAGCCAAAATTATAGAATAAATAAAAGAAAAGAAAAAGAATAAAATACTGTAAATATTTTATGACCCGAAACCCCGAGACCTAGGCATCTTGATGAATAGGTCGACAAGGAATAAAGTAGGGGGAGATAAGGGTTAAATACCTGTTCATTTTATCCATTCTTTGTTCATTTTGGGACCTATTTTTGGTTCCACTTTTTATACATCAAATAAAGAAACTTTGTACATGAAAGTTGTAGATAAATTAATAAAGAAAAATACAAAATTGATTTCACTGAAAAATAATACACAGATAAAAAGTTAAGGTCTGAATAAAAATCCAGAATCCCAACTTCCCAACCCGTATCTTGCAAATAAAAACTCGAAATGTACCAAACTCACCTTTAATTGTATATAGTATAAAATAATCTATTTAATGGAGTGGTTTCGTATTTTTCGGAGTTACAGTTTAAAAGTTGAGTTTTGGACCCCTATTGTATATCTGTACAGATTAAAATATTCAATTTATTATTTATTCATTATTTTTATATTTTTATAATTATGTAAATATTACTTATAATATATTTGTATATTAAAATCAGAATAAAAACCTAAATCAAATACAAAATAAAAATACTTGTATATCAAATACACAGATATTATACCTATATACATACCTATACAATACCTACTTATATTTTATTTAATATACAAAATACATCAGAAAAATAAAACAAAAATATATTTACATGTATAAAAGTATGTTATAATATTATAAAATAATAAACAGAATTAAAGAAATTAAAAATACCAAAATAAAAATAAAAGAATAAAATATATAGGTATTATACCTATAAGGGGTGTAAAAGTGAACTTATAAAAATATACCTCATAAAATTAATTAAAAATCAAAATAAAATACTACATAAAATAACAAATATTTTTTATTTAATAATCATAATTTAATTCGGCCTTTTTCTATTTTTAAATGAATTAATAAAAGTTTTAATCAGGGTTTTTCCTGGTTGGTCCACGTGGACCAATCAGGCGCAAACCCTAGTTAACCCTGGTCAACTAGGTGTCCTAGACCCCTGTGGACTCTGACAGCCTCATTTTTGCTCCGCCTTTGCGGATTTTTCAAGGCCAAGTCTTTCACATTTTGGTGTTGAATCCTTCTGCAAATATGTTCCTCGATCTTCCCTTTAACTCGCCCATGAATAACCTTGGCCTTTGGACCCTAGATTTGTAAGATATTCATCGATCAAGGAGCCTCGCCAGTCATGGGGTCAAACCAAATATATGGATCCCTCCACCTTTCGATTCAAAATTGAACAACTTCGGTCCACCCTTCCTTGCTCAGCTCGTGCTCCAAACCTTCCTGGAGGTGACAACTCCAGCGGGGTGCATTCAGCCAGGGCAGAGGAAGTCGGAGGCATCTCTACCACCTCCCCCAACTCCGGCGGTCGAGGTATCCCTCCCTCCGGTCTACACCATCGAGGAAGCCACTTCACGCACTCCTTTTTAGTGCATTCTCTTCGCCATAGCTTTAGGATCAAAATCCCCAAAAAAATTTCACGTTCCATCACTTGAATCGCTCAACCCGTTCATCTCGCCGGAGTGCAACTCCGGCCGTACGTCCATCCATCGTTCCACGTTACATCTCCACCCTTGCGAGGTCCAGACAGTTTGCCCTGGACCTTCTAACCATTTTTTGCAGGTTAACGCGCTTTGACTCGTGCCTGGAGGCGATTTTGGAGCCTCGTCGGAGCTAACGGGGCTCTACAGCTCCGCCACCCCCTTGCGAGCACCTCGGCCACCGCCGAGCTTTTTTGAAGCCCCCAGGAGATAGACCGGACCTCCGGGACCCTCCAGCCGCATTTTAGAGCCAAGAACATCACCGGAGGAGGAGAAGCACCTCGGAGAACTACGGCTCGCCCGAGTTCTTCCGCAGTTCGTGCTCCAACCTTCACCGCCGTCTGATCGTGGAGGAGCCCCAGATGCTACAACTGCCGTTGGATCGAGCCCGATCACCACCGTCGGATCTTCTCGCGAGGATCTAATCCCAGCCATCCAAGCCGAAGCGTCATCGCGTGTCCAGGGCGCGCCACGTGTCAAGTGAACGGCCCACAGCCGTTCGATCTCCTGGGCGAGGAATTTTTACAAGTATAACTCGCAACTTTTGTAATTTTAGTTTAGTCCTGAAACTTTCCTTGTAGTTTAAAACTTTTATATAATTTGCAACTAGGCCCTTGAACTTTCCATTTTCGCACATAGGTCCTCTGCCACATCACCTCACGTAACCTGTTCACGTGAGGTGTGGGCATTTTGCAACGAGGCCCTTGACCCTTTATTTATTTTGTCTCAGTACACTAAATTTGGTATCAAGTGTTAACTTTTTGGGAAGTTTGCAAGTGAGCCCCCGAAGGTTGTTGATATTACGAATAGGTCCCTGCCAAGCGCGTGCAAGTCACACGCCCTGGTGGACATTTTGCATTGACACCCCTGCATGTCTGATATTTTGTAGTTGGTCCATAAATTCGAATATTAAGAGTTAAAGTTTGTGGAAAATTGCTTGTATGCCCCTGGACTTCTTTGAATTTGCATATATACCCCTGTCAGGCTGTTCTGATTTATTTAAGGCATCATTTATAACTTGAAAAATTCCACAAAAATTATGCTAAGCTCATGTTAACTTGTACTTTCACGCCAAATTTTTAGATTTCATTTTTTTTTGCATTTTCATAATTATTAAAAATAAAAAACATGCATTTTTCATACTGTCTAGCTTAGAAAATACAAAAAAATATTAAAATATCTCGAAAAATTCCAGAAAAATTACCTACTGTCTATTTTAACCTATTTTAGTGTCACTCCAAAAATCACTAAAAATCTCAAAAGAAAACCTTAAAAATTAGAAAAGACTTAACTTCAAAAAAATAGAGAAAATCATAGAAAAATCACAAAAATATAAACTAAGTTGCTGTGTCTTCCTTATTTGAAAATTAATTTGAGGAATTTTAGGTACTGTTTAGTATTTTTTCATCCTCATTTTGATTTCGGCCAGCAATCTAGTTCAATGTTTTCCTATATTTTGATATTTAAAAATACCAAAAACATTTTGAAAAATTCCCAAAAATCACAAAAATAGTAGAAAATATAAAAAGACCAAAAACATTTATTTCCCTGATTTTTAAGTATTTTTCTCATACTTATACATATCTTTTCTCTATTGTATACTTATATTCCTTATCTTGTATATATACTCCTACATTGAAAAAGAAAATACAAAAATATAAAATATAAAAAGAAAATACAAAATCAGTAAAAAGAAAATCAAAATACAAAATTAAAAATTAAAAGAAAAAAATAAAAATTAAAAACCCACAAAAACTTTTGCATTGCATATTGTTGACAAACACTTCACTTTCACATTCACATACACACATCTGTCTGATCTACCCTGTTTGCTCCCTGTGTTCGAACTCTCTGCATACTTGCTCTATACATCTTTTGTGCAGATTTAAAAATAAATTTTAACTTCACATTGCTTGTCATTGTTTGATATCTATAGTGCGGGTTAATTGTTGATTTTTCACGGGATTCTATAGTGGTCAACATACCGACTGTTGACTCGCCTTGTGAGTCAATACGACCGCTCTGATTTTCGTGATTTTCAAATGGCGCCGTTGCCGGGGAGCAACAATGAGTAGTTCATATTTTGCTTGATTGTGTTTGTTGTCTTCATTATTGCTTGCTATTTTATCTCTCTTGTTTTGATAGATATTTGTGAATTTTTCTGACCATCTCTTTGTATTTTTGCGAGGGACCGCGGAGCGAGGTGGATCGCCTAGGGGATCCAAAGCAACCACGTGAAGCGGAGCCGGCCTTTCTTAAGCCAAGCCGACAGGAGAGAGCAAGAGGAGTGAGAGAGTGATTAGAGTAGTTTGCAATTTTATTTTGTGAGAGAGTTATTATTAAGTTGTAATAATACAAGACTTGGACACTTAGACACTTCGGGCCTAATTTCTGGGTGTTTGTTCACCCAGGGGCTCACCGCAGTTTTCATCGCGTTTTTCGACAGTCATTTTCCGGTTTTGTTTTCATTTTTCATTTCTTTTGTGGATTGAGCCCTTAGTTCTAAGCCTGCTTGTTCGATTAGATTAGGTCCAAACATACTAATAACCATTGCATGCACCTATAGCTCGAATTTGGACTTAGTTTAATTAAACAGTTAACTAATCTTCTTAGATCTGCCGCGCCGCGAGCCCTCCCCATCAAGCGCTACTCCTGAACTCGATGTGTCGAAAGAGGAGGGGGGGGTCTAGACCGGTCTCTTAGGATCGAGGATTGGTGATTAACTTGTGGTTCTTAACGCTAGCAGCTGCCTATCTTAGGACGATTTCCGCGTTGCATACCGGCATGTAGATTAGGTTTATAAATTTCTGCTTTACATCCCGCATGGAGAGAGCTGGGATTCGTTGTAAGTCTTCTTACTTTGCATCCATCATTTAGGCACAAAGGTGAGATTTCCATCTTTGTGTCGACTTGCACGGCTTTTCCGACTCTATTCTCCCTCTGTTTTTGGAGAAAGTAGGATCAAGAAAATACAAAAATCGTTAGGCGCTTGTTTGAATCTACTCAAAAGAAGCGATAACACCAAAAAAATTAAAAAAGGGACTGCTAAGAAAACCTTGACCAAAAATAAAATTGGTAATTGGATTCATTGATTGGGGAGAGTAACACCCTCACTTGTCTTCAGGTTGCATGGAAGGTCTCCTTCCAAGTGAGTTGAGTGCTTCGTAAGGATTAGAGCCAAAATCCCAGCTTGTGGCTGCCTTATGTATCGCCTGGATTTCCGAAGTATTGGTGCTTCTATTGTACGTGGACGAGTAGGGCTTGGTCAACATTGGTGACTCTCTATTGTGTAGAGCATCGACCTTGTCCGAAGTATCGAGCCTAGGCCACGCCTTCACGGGGGTGTCTGTCTCATCGTCTTGCGTCCGAGTAGGTTCTTGCACGCTCAAGGGTGATTCCGTTGCGAGCGAGTTCCGAAGTATCGGTTTCGCCTATTGGCTTCCTCTCTCTTATTCTTTGGCTGAGTAGGGATCCAGGAAGGGTTACAAGGACCTCAAAAAGCGCAAGCTACAGGTTACACAGGAGGAGGACAAGTACGGGATACTCTTCCGGCAGTACTCTCTCTCCTTTAGGCATAGCGCTCTAAGGACTCGTGAAAAGATAAATTCCTGAATTCAAGACTAAAACTGAAAAGATAAAAGCCGAACCTTCACAGCTTCATGTGTTGAGTTGGTGAACTCACCCCTGCTTTGTGTTTGATTGCTAGTTTATTTAGGTCAAGATAAAAAACACAGCACAATTGTGCGCAATTTTGCTTCTCCCTTCTTTCTTTTTCTTCTGCATTCACCGTGCTCTTCCCAATAATCAAGATGATGGGACGGAGATCTCTTAGACCGACCTTGTCGGCACCGCTATCCAGCACTCCTCCTTATTTATCTAGGACAACCTCGGAGAGTCCGCTCTCCGAGCCTGAGTTTACTTCCACCCTGTTCCCCCTCGATCACCCTTCTCATTCTCCTACCATCAGTCCAAGAGTTTCAGGATTCAGTGCATCACAGAGCTCAGAACATTTGACGGCACCTGAGATGGGTTCTTTTGCCTTTTCAGACAATCCAGTCATGGCAGAAAGAGGAGATCACCGTGATGAGCGGGAGCAACCTCAATTTCATTTTGATCAAGCTGCCATCAACAATTCACTTCTAGCCTCCTTGGAGACCATGCAGAGACAGATCAGAGACCAGGGGGCATTTATGGGTGACGTGATGCGAGAGATGGCACAGATGAGAGCAGATCGAGAGAACAGAGCCGTAGGAGGAGGAGAAGATATACCCGATGCATAAGGAGGAGGTCCGGATGCTGAGAGACCGCCGCAGACCATCATGAGGGAATTGTACAATCCTGCCGCATCCCTCACTCACCGATGGATCCGACTTCCTCCCATCCATGGAGATTTCGAGCTTCGGCCCCACACAATTCAGCTTCTACCCAAATTCCATGGGCTGCCGGCCGAAGAGCCACACCTCCATCTCCAAGAATTTGAAATGATCTGTAGCACAATCCATGATAGGTTGATGACCGAGGACACTATCAAGATGATCGCCTTCCCTTTCTCCTTGGTTGACAGAGCCGCATACTGGCTCAAACATTTGGAGCGATTCATCGATACTTGGGCAGATCTCCAGACCGCGTATTTAAAGAAATACTACCCTCTCGACCGGACAAATGCAACCAGAGCCATGATCAGGAACTTCGTCATGATCCCGAATGAACAATTCCATGAAGCCTGGGATCGATTCAGAGAGCTCATCGACCGGTGTCCTCACCATGACATATCTAAGCCCAATCTAGTGCAGAGTTTCTTTTGTGGGCTGACACCGGAGCTGCAGGGGCTAGTGAATGCCTCTTGTGGTGGATCATATTTTTCCAAGGGTGAAGACGACGTCTGGGCCATCTATGAAGGCGTGGCAGAAAATTCAACTGTGATGGCCCAAGCCAGAGTCTACACATAACAAAAGCCACCCCAAGGAGGAGGATCATTTCAGAGGATCGTCCGCATCGATGGCGGTGCCCACACTCCATCGGTAGCCGCAGCCCAAGCCGAATCAGCCGCAGCCGACATGAGCATCATTAGTGAGAAGCTGGACTGTCTCGAGATCCTCGGGAAAAAGCAGATGCAAGGCATGGCCCAGATGGACCAGATTGCCAAGACCATGAGTGACTTGAAGACGCAGATCCTTTGCGTCCAGGAGGCACAAATTTCTTCCCAGCAGCCTCCCAGGTCACGAGCTGAGGCCGGCAGTAGTAACTCGTCCCAACCCTCTGCCTCGTACCACCAGGTTAACCTTATCCAGGCAGAACCGGTCCCATTGCTACAGTACTACCCCACACAACAGCCATCTCAAGACACTCAGATGGTGATATATCAGTCGGATCAGCCACTGACAGTTCTTCCTCCACCACCCTTTGAGCAGGACCCATTGATGGAAGTCAATGGGATTTGGTACGACCGGTACCCGCAGTCCGGGATTCGTCGTGATCACCCCGGATTCCGTTGGGCTAATGGTGGCTCCTCATCCCAACAGCAACCTCCCGCTCAAGGACAGCAGAGCAGCCAGCAACAGCAGCAGCCCCAGTATGCCCAACAGCAATATCAGAATGGACCTCGTCCCTCTTATCAGGGACACCAGTGGAGGGAGCGTCAACACCCGCAATAGTACTCCCAGCCTCGTGAGCACTACTCCTCGCAGCAGCAACCTCATTTCCAGCAGGGGAATACATCTGGTTCTCAGGCACCTGCCTATGAGAACCCTGCATTAGATGGCCTCTCCTGATTGCTCGCCGAACATCGAGAATCCTATCGGCGGGACATGGATGAGCTCCGGCAGGAGGTAAGGGATTTGATCAAAGGCAAGGCCGTCATACCAGCTCAGATTGAACCAAATCCGAACAATCTGAAGAGAAAGTCTGAGCAGGTAGAGTTCACAGAGGATACCTCTACTAGTGATTATTTGAGTGACATGTCTTCTTCTTTGTATGATGCTGATTTTGTGACTACTAGGAGCGGTAGGATGCCAGCCGGCGGTGCCTCATCTGAGCGACAACCACATGTAGAATCCAGAGCACCAGATGAGCCAGGTAGCGGTGCTGATGCCGCTAATGACGACATTGATGACGGTGGTGCTGAACCCACCAATGATGGAGATCCCGACGACGGTGCTGAAGCCGTCGTGATACCAGATGCAGACAGTGGTGCTGATACCACCATTTTGGATGCTGAGCCAGAGCGCGGTGCTGATGCCGCGAAGACAGGTGCTGGGGGTGGTACTGAGGCTACCACATCCACTTTTGTTGAGCCTCCATCTGTGATGTTACCACCTTTTATATCTATAGACTGTGGTAGCAACAAAAAGAACAAAAATATGAATAAAGGAAAGGTTTCTGTTCACATTTCAGATCCATATGTGTTGAATGATGATGATTGTATGGATTCCATTGCTTCACAGGCACAGGAACCTATTCCTAGTCCTCCATCTGAGGAGGCCCCTTTTATCCCCTTCCCTGAAGCACTCCGCTTGGGGAAGGAGAATAAAAAAGAAAATCCTAAAAAGACCCAGTAGGTAGAGATCAGCAACCAGATGATTGATAGATTCCACATTCAGCTGACTCTACAAGAAGCACTTGAGCACATCCCCTTCCTCAAGAAGAACTTGAAAGAGGAAACTATAGTCCGCAGGAAGAGGAGATACAGAGATCAGATCCATATGCTCACCCATCACACTTACTGCACCATTCAGAACACATTGCCAGCCAAGAGACCTGATACAGGAGCTTCCTATGTTAGATGCGAGATTCAGGAGCAGCAGTCCGATCATACTCTATTAGACAGCGACTCTTCTATTAACCTTCTTCCGGAAGCCTTACTTGGCCGATTCGAGTTTGGTCCTCTTCTTCGGAGCAGGATGGTCCTTCAGTTTGCTGATAGGTCGATTAAGAGGCCGAAGGGGTTATTGAAAGACGTGGTAGTTACCATTCAGGTCCTGAAATTCCCCGTGGACTTCGTTGTGCTGGACATGGAGATCCCTGAGTCGGTAACTGATACCCCCATCATACTTGGACGCCAATTCTTGGCCACAGCCAAGGCGGTGACCGATCATGATAACGGGAAGGTATGCTTTCGCGTAGAGGGCGAACCCATACAAATAGAGACGATTGATGAGACCAGAGCGAGAGAATTAGCATGCTCAGAGAAGTACAGCGAAGCCGCGCAGATGACAAAGGACGAGCTAGACATCCACCAGGAGTGCGACTTTGTAATGACAGACGATGAATCCATTTGGACAGATCCCGTAGCACAGAGCCTCGCCTTGCCTAAAGATTCCCTGTATTTAAAGCTTATGGCAGTTGAGAGCCTGGAGAGCACACCCCTGGAGGATGGTACAGTTGAGACTGACAGTGTTGGGATGAGTGGTGATGATTTTTAATCATGTTCTTCTAATTCAGATCCCTCGGATTCAGACATTGATTAGGATGACTTTGATGAATATTTGCCAGGTCTGATTCCTTCTGAGCCGACAGCTAGGACGGAGTGCGAGCCAGTACAGTTCATTGATTCAGCATATAACCCTTCGTCAGAGATTCATGTAGAGCGAGAGTTCTCCCATGCAGACCTGGTCGCCTTCACACAGACATATCAGAGGCCAGATCTGCCACCTCCCAGTTGTCCAGAACGGAAACCTCTGTCGCAGTCGATGAAGTATAGATTCCTTGCGGGTGAGCCAGATATGCACCCAGTCATTATCTCAGCAGATTTGACTGGAGAACAAGAATCTCGTCTGATGGAGGTTCTTGAAAGAAACCGCAAGGCAATAGGATGGAGTATAGCTGATCTCCAGGGGATTAGTCCGGCTCTGTGCTCCCACCACATTTGAAGCCCCCAGGAGATAGACTGGACCTCCGGAACCCTCCAGCCGCATTTTGGAGCCAAGAACATCACCGGAGGAGGAGCAGCACCTCGGAGAACTTCGGCTCGCCGGAGTTCTTCCGCGGTTCGTGCTCTAGCCTTCGCTGCCGTCGAATCGTGAAGGATCCCCAGACGCTACAGCTGCCATTGGATCGAGCCCGATCACCACCGTCGGATCTTCTCGCGAGGATCTAATCCCAGCCATCCAAGCCGAAGCGCCATCGCGTGTCCAGGGCGCGCCACGTGTCAAGTGAACGGCCCACAACTGTTCGATCTCCTGGGCGAGGAATTTTTGCAAGTATACCTCGCAACTTTTGTAATTTTAGTTTAGTCCTGAAACTTTCCTTGATAGTTTAAAACTTTTGTATAATTTGCAACTAGGCCCTTGAACTTTCCATTTTCGCACATAGGTCCTCTGCCACGTCACCTCACGTGACCTGTTCACGTGAGGCGTGGGCATTTTGCAACGAGGCCCTCGGCCCTTTATTTGTTTTGTCTCAGTACACTAAATTTGGTATCAAGTGTTAATTTTTTTGGAAGTTTGCAAGTGAGCCCCCGAAGGTTGTTGATATTACGAATAGGTCCTTGTCAGGCGTGTGCAAGTTACGCGCCCTGGTGGACATTTTGCGCTGACACCCCTGCGGGTCTGATATTTTGTAGTTGGTCCATAAATTCGAATATTAAGAGTTAAAGTTTGTGGAAAATTGCTTGTATGCCCCTGGACTTCTTTGAATTTGCATATATACCCCTGCTAGGCTGTGACATTTGATGAATCCACATTTCATCATCTTTATTCTATCATTTTAGCACCAAAAACCCTAGCAAATGCCTGTAAATAGCATTAAAACCATCATCTTAGCATCCATGCATGTGCATTCAGATTGTGTATAAATCACTGTAATTAAGGCCAAAATTATAGAATAAATAAAGAAAAGAAAAAGAATAAAATATTGTAAATATTTTATGACCCAAAACCCCCGAGACCTAGGCATCTTGATGAATAGGTCGACAAGGAATAAAGTAGGGGGAGATAAGGTCAGAAATACAGTGTAAATACCTATACAATCTATTCATTCTTTATTCATTTTGGGACCTATTTTTGGTTCCACTTTTTGTACATCAAATAAAGAAACTTTGTACATGAAAGTTGTAGATAATTTTATAAAGAAAAATACAAAATTGATTTCACAGAAAAATAATGTACAGATAAAAAGTTATGGTCTGAATAAAAATCCAGAATGCCAACTTCCCAGACCCGTATCTCACAAATAAAAACTCCAAATGCAGCGTACTCACCTTTAATTGTATATAGAAGAAAATAATCTATCCAATGGTGGTGGTTTCGCATTTGGCGGAGCTACGGTCTGAAAGTTGAGTTTTGGACCCACATTGTACCTTGTACATATTAAAATATTCAATTTATTATTTATTCATTATTTATTCATTTTTATGTTTTTATAATGTTGTAAATAATACTTATAATAATTATGTGCATTAAAATAAAAATAAAAACCTAAATAAAATACAAAATAAAAATACTGGTATAATAGAGTACATAGATACATTACATATACTTATACCTGTATAAAACACTTTTATATTTTATTAAATATACAAAATAAATCAGAAAAATAAAATAAAAATATATTTATGTATATAAAAGTATTCTACAATTTTATAAAATACTAAATAAAAATAATAAAAATAAAAATATACAAATAAAAATAAAATACTCAAATACATAGATATAGATACCTATAAGGGTATAAATGCAAGCTTGTAAAAATTTAATTCATAAAAATAAATAAAAATCGGAATAAAATACTACATACAAAATTAAACAATTTTTATTTTATAACCATAATTTAATTCAACCTATTTCTATTTTTAAATGGTTTAATAAAACATTTTTGGGGGCTTTTTCCTGGTTGGTCCACGTGGACCAACCAGGTGGCCTGGGATGTTGACCAGCCGGTTAACTCCCTGGCCCTAGCCTTCCCCCTTGTCAGAACGCCCGTGACCCCTCTCTCTTCTCGATTTTTTCGCCATCAGGGCGTTGCTCGAGGGAAGATGGTCCCTTCACGAAAATTGTACCCTGAACATCCGAGATCCGCGCCGACCTATTAGATCTCCTTAGATCTTTGCCTCGCACCCGTGATCGATCCTCGAAGTTCGCCCGTCGACCACTTTCAAAAACAACCCCATTCCTTCCCATTCCTCTTTGAACCACTTTGGGCCGAGCTTAGACTTCCGGGTGCGGGTAGGAGTGTGCTCCGGTGACAGGGGAACCATTCCACACCTCCGTTGAGGTACGGCAAGGGCTTGAAGTCGGATTCCATCCATCTCCGGCGGTTGCACCGCCGTGAGGTTCAAACCTCGAGCTCTTTGCTCTGAGGTACGTTTTTCTTCCTCTTTCTTGTTTTCTTTATATTTCTGGTAGCTGTAGCATCATTTTCCACCTTGTAGATTCACTTCGCAACCATCCGATCACTTCCGTTTTCCCCTCGTCGGAGCTTGCTCCGGCGAGCATCTCCCCCATCGCATTTCGCCTTCTCCAGCCGCCAGGAGGGGCGTGGCACTTTGCCCACGCTTCCCTTAACTCTTTTTGCAGGTCCCAGAGGCCGAAGAGACCCCCTCCTGGGGTCGAGTTTTGTAGCGATTGCGCAACCTGGAGCCCCTTTCTGTCCCCGACCTCGCGACGAAGCACCGGACCTCAACCGTCCATTTTGGCTTTGTCGTCGGGTCGGGGGACCTCCCAGGAACCTCCGGAGCTGATCTGGGCGTCGTAGGAGGTCGGAGGAGCGTTCTGCAACGAATTCAAACTCGCACAGGGCGAGTTCATCCACTCGTTCTTCCACCTTAGCCCAAAGCCGTCCGATCAAGGTTGCTCTCCCGGGCGTACAGCAGCCCTTGGATCTTGGGCCATCCCCAACCGTTTGATCAGTCGGCCAGGATCTGATCGTGACCATCGAATGCGAAGGGGTACGGGCCGTTGCGACATCGACACGTGGCATAAGTGAAATATCATCAGCCGTCGGATCGCCCCTCTTAGCTGGGTATTTTGCGAATTCTATCCCGGCATTTTTGTGTAATATTTAATCGAAACTTAAACTTCCATTTGCCGTGCTTTAGTTTTTGTAACATTTGCTAAACACCCCCTGGGGTTTCCGCATTTACATTTCGAACCTTGTCAGCCAGGCGCACGTGCGTGAGCACATGCGTGTGGTTATTTTGCGGGCAAGGCCCTTGCGAGATTTGTTATTAACTCTTTAGTTCAAAGAATATTTTATGCAGTGTAATTTTTGCGTGAAAATTGCATGATCAGCCCTGGGCTTTTGACTATTCGCATTTAGGTCCTTGCCAGTCTTTTAATTTTTGTAGGCTTGTTGTATTTATTTGATCTATCTTTTCAAGCCCAAAAATTCCACAAAAATAGACTTAAGTGCCTGGATAGGTGTACTTTAACGTCATTTATTTAGTTTTTGATTTTATTTTATTTTCCTATTTATTAAAAATCAAAAACAGCCTTTTTGTGTACTGTCTACCTTAGAAAATACCAAAAAAATATCAAAACACCTCCAAAAATTCCCAAAAATTCACCTAGTGTCTATTTTATCATCTTTTAGTGTCAGTCCAAAAATCAGTAAAAATTTCAAAAGAAAAACACTAAAAATATAAAAACACTCAAAAACTTCAAAAAAATATAAAAAATAGTAGAAAAACCCAAAAATTGCAAACTCAGCTTCTGTTTCTTCCTTATTTTGTTACTTTTATTAGAAAAATAGTGTGAAATATTTTTGCTACTGGTTGCTATTTTTAAATTACATTTTACTCACAGCCAGCCTTGTTTGCACTGTTTTCTCTTATTTCAGCTTTTAAAAATCCCAAAAACACCTAGAAAAATCCCCAAAAATCACAAAAACAGTAAAAAATATTAAAAAGACCAAAAACATTTCATTTCTGGATTTTTGAGTATTTTTGTGCATTTTTATTAATATTCTACCTTGCCTTTTATTATATTGCCTTTACTTCCCAATATTAAAAAAAAATATAAAATATAAAATATAAAAATTAGAAAATCAAAAATCGAAATACAAAATTAAAAATTAAATTAAAAAAAAATTAATTAAAAACCCACAAAAATTGTAGTTGCTTGCTTGCTTAGTGTAGACACTTCACACACTCACACACTTTAGCATTCATTTGCTTGAGCTACACTGTTTGCTCCCTGTGTTCGAACTCTCTGCATACTTGCCCTTTACATCATTTGTGCAGAGTTAAAAATAAATTTTAACTCCACATTGTTTCTAATTTGTTGATCTTAGTGTGGGTTAATTGTTGATTAATTTCGGGATTCGTGTGGTCAAACACCGACTGTTGACTCGCCTTGTGAGTCGACATAACCGCATCGATTTCCGAGATTATCAACATTTTTGTGAACTTGTCTGATTTATTTAAGGCATCATTTGTAACTTGAAAAATTCCATAAAATTATGCTAAGCTCCTGTTAACTTGTACTTTCACGCCATATTTTTAGATTTCATTTTTGTTGCATTTTCATAATTATTAAAAATAAAAACATGCATTTTTCATACTGTCTAGCTTAGAAAATACCAAAAAAATATTAAAATATCTCGAACAATTCCAGAAAAATTACCTACTGTCTATTTTAACCTATTTTAATGTTAGTCCAAAAATCACTAAAAATCTCAAAAGAAAAACCTTAAAAATTAGAAAACACTTAAAAACTTCAAAAAAAAAGAGAAAATCATAGAAAAATCACAAAAATATAAACTCAGTTGTTGTGTCTTCCTTATTTTATTGTATATATTTTAAAATTAATTTGAGGAATTTTAGGTACTGTTTAGTATTTTTTCATCCTCACTTTGATTTCGGCCAGCAATCTAGTTCACTGTTTTCCTCTATTTTGATATTTAAAAATACCAAAAACATTTTGAAAAATTCCCAAAAATCACAAAAACAGTAGAAAAATATAAAAAGACCAAAAACATTTATTTCCATGATTTTTGATTATTTTTCTCATAATTATACATATCTTCTCTCTATTGTATACTTATATTCCTTATCTTGTATATATACTCCTACATTGAAAAAGAAAATACAAAAATATAAAATATAGAAAGAAAATATAAAATCAGTAAAAAGAAAATCAAAAATCAAAATTAAAAATTAAAAGAAAATAAAAATAAAAATTAAAAACCCACAAAAACTTTTGCATTGCATATTGTAGACAAACACTTCACTTTCACATTCACATACACACATCTGTCTAATCTACCCTGTTTGCTCCATGTGTTCGAACTCTCTGCATACTTGCTCTATACATCTTTTGTGCAGAGTTAAAAATAAATTTTAACTTCACAATGCTTGTCATTGTTTGATATCTATAGTGTGGGTTAATTGTTGATTTTTCACGGGATTTTGTAGTGGTCAACACACCGATTGTTGGCTCGCCTTGTGAGTCAATACGACCGCTCTGATTTTCGTGATTATCAGTCTGCTTCTGTCAGAAGGAAACCTCCTCATTTCTTTCATTTATTGCACCCGATTCTTTCATCCTTTCGGCTCAATTCCTCCATAGCCTTTGATTCTCGATCAATGCTTTTCCATACCACCATATTTCCTCGACCAATGGAATTTTGCATCGAGTCGAATCCTTGGTCAAACCAACGCCGGTACATATACCCCTCGCCAAGCTCCATTTTGAATTTGATCCTTTCTCTTGTATCGAGCCCCTCAGATTCATGCCTATCCGAGTAGAGGAAGGTGACAACAACCTCCTCGTCGAATTTCCAATGGGCTGTAGGTGTGGAGGAAGAAATCCAACCATCTTGGAGCTCCGCCTCTAGGTGGTTTAACTCCTTGGTCTCCTGACCAAGTTGTGCTCTTTTACTTGCTTCATATGTAATTATCAGTTCCAACATTCGATTCAACTTTTACTTAATGTATTTCTTCCTTGTTTTAGCATAGATTAGGTTAAGCTAAGTTCTTGGAGCTCTCGAGCTCCGACCACTATTTTATTGTATTCTTCCCTTGTTCCTCCTCGCCTGACCACCCCATTAGCTTCCCCCTTCGCATTCTCCACATACACAACACCTCCGTTCACCATGATCGAGCCTCGATCAGGAGATCATGTCTCCATCTCTGCCACCTCCGTCGTGAATCACTCTTGCCCATTTCTACCTCTTAACACCTCAAGAACCTTCGCCTTCTTGTCTTGGATCTAACCATGCAATTCTTAAAGGTTGAGAGCCATGTTTGAGGCATTTTTGACCAGAGAACAAGTCCCATGTGCAGATCTTCTTCTTCGACCTCCAGGGCCCCATCGCTAGGCTTTGGATCCATCTGGAGCACCTCAGTAGCTGTGGAACAACCCCAGTTGTTGATTGAATACCTCAGCAGCGTCAGAAGAGGTCGGAGCGAGGAGATCTAGCCTGAAGAGGCTCGCTAAGGCGGAGCTTCTTCCCTGTTCTTCCAGCCACCTCCTCCGCCGTCAAATCATGAGCTTCATCTAGATTGCACAACCACCGTCAGATCTTGAGCGCTAGTGACCGTCAGATTTATTCAAGGATCGGATCTGATCCATTGATCAGCGAAGAGGTATATGCATATCTCAACCGTTGGCGCATAAGTGGCGCTATGTGAGCACACATAAATCGTTGATTCGCACAAGTTGGGGTAATTTTGCCTCTTATACCTCCAATTTTTGCATTTACTTATTAATCTATAAATTTAAACTCACTAGTCGAGGCCACCTCATGTGCACATACATATGTGGTGGTAGGACATTTTGCACCTAAACCCCTCCGAGTTTCTATATTTCTTTCAGTCCATTAATTTCAATACTTAGTGTAATATTTTTGGAAAAACTGCATTGGAACCCTGCTAGTGCATAATACATTAGGATATTTTGATATTTTTGCATGTATGTCTCTAGACATTTGTTGGGTATTCTATATTGCATGAAAGCTTTCTAAAAGTTACAAAAAGGTCCGTACTAGCATTGTATTTTCTTTTCGATTATTTTTTACTTTTATTAAATGTCTCTTATGCTATGAATATTCTACAAAAATTATGGTAGATGCCTCGAAATATTATTCCAACAAATATAATTTTATTAATGCATTTTCCTTATTTTCTATTTATTAGAAATCAAGAATAGAGCATTTATTCCCTATTTGCATTTAAAAATGCAAAAAATATAAAACTTTTATTTTTTTAAAAAATTAGAGTATCTTTATTATTGTATTTTGCAACCCCAACCAAAAATCACTAAAATATTAAAAAAACAGTAAAAATTAAAAAACCCCAATAACCTTATAAAATTCATCAAAAATGATTGAAAAGCCCAAAACAATTGTTTCTATTTCTAAATTTTTTATATTATAGTTATATATTAGAAATAATTTGGAATTTTTTGAGACATTTCTCTTTTTTAATATTTCAAAACAATTCGACCAATTATTAAAAGTTCATGTTCTGATATTTTTAATCAATTAAAAATACAAAATAGCAAAAAATACATAAAAATCACAAAAACAAAGAAAACCATTACAAACACAAAAATACTTTATTTTACCATTTTAACTATATATTGTTATCTTTATAAATCTAAAACCTTATATATGGCTTATATATTATTACTATATATTACTTATAACAATAGTTAATTATTATAAATTCCTAAAATATATTTTATAATCTTTAATGAAATAAAAAAGATGATACTTAATTATATAGTATTAATTGTATATATCCTATATAGTAATTATATTTTATTTATTATACATATATACTTATATATCTATTTATAACATATTAAAAGAAAAGGAAACTAAAAAATATAAAAAAATTATAAAATTATAAAATAATATATATTGAAAATCGTGGGAAAAAATAAATATTACTAAAAACCAACAAAAATATCACTGATAAAGAAGATAAGGAAAATTTTGGCTTAATTTATCAATCTATCATGTTTACCCCTAAATTCAACCCTCTACTTTCTTACACCTATAAGCACCTTTTGTAGAGTTATAATAAAGTTTAGCTCCACACACATATTGCATTGCTTTATTATTATTTATTGGTTAATTATTGTCTGACATTCGGGGTCTTGTGAGTTGTCGCCTCAACGACTATGTTCTCGCCTTGTGAGAATACATCTGACCCTCACGAAACCATTGTCAACAAGTAGCTAACTTGATTACCCCACATGGGATAGCCCCATTTAACCCTACACACATGTGAATATCAAAATTAGGAGGAATTTCTCATGACTTGAAAAAAACCGTAAAATTTGGTGTACACCACAACTTGTTAAGTCACATATTCAATATATAAACTTTAGTCTATATAGATGCAAATGGACAAATACGATATAAATTTAGGTGCCACCATATCCTTATTAATTTTTAAAATATGAATACGAATATGGATATGGATATTAACATATATGAAAACCATGTTACCATATCTAAAAAAAGCCAATACACATGTAAAACGAATACTAATCACATATAAATGGATAGAGATCGTGTACATATAATATTAGGAATACTCTATAGACTATCTTATACATAGATATATTGGATAGAATACACATGGTACACATATACTAAATATGCTTATATCATAATAGTTATACCAAATGTGGTGAAAGAATGTATAAAATTATGCTATATATAGTTAGAAATAAATATATCACTTTATTTATATATGAAAAAGGTATGTATATATTACTGCGGATGTTGATATCCATATTTGAATCAAATTTAAAACGGATACGGATGTCAAAATATGTATAAAATGATAAGGTGATGGATCTATACGGATATAACTATATCCGTTTGCATCCCTATATGTGTAAATAGTACGACAAAAAAATATAATAAACACGAATATTCAGTACAATGCACGCCGTCTTTTTATATAGCCTTTTTCTTTCATGCAGCACATTACATTTTATGAAAATTCAACAATTTTGCTAACTTCGTGTTTACCATTACAAATTCAAGAAAAAAGCAACCTTATTTGAAAGGTCTACGCACACATCGCAAAATAATGCCATGTAAAGCTAACTTCCAACTCATCGTCTTATTGGTCCCTTCACCAACTTTGCGGACGATTTAATTCTACTTTTACCTTTCTCGCCTTCTCAAGCTTGAACAGCATCTGGCGGTTCTGGTACATTTACCGTGTACTCTTTGCAGCTGAAAACAAATTTACGTTCCATATTCTGTCGAAAGCGACAAGATAGGGGAGGAAAATACTACATGATATCACATGTTCTTTTTATTTGGTATAAAAGGATATTAAATTAGCGCTGGATTTAGATTCAGGCTCCATATTTAGGAGCCTTCCAGAGCTTGAAAGCAACTTCATGCAAAAACCGATCAGCAAGAATGGTAAGATTTCCTCCTTTCTGCACAGGGAATCAAGGCATCAAGACAAGAAACACTAATCCATATCCCAAAACACTCCTGAAAGCCTAAATATCCTAGATTTTGAAGAATGTGATAATGTGAAGGGAAAATGGGGCTGCTCCCTGTTTTGCCCCGATTTTTTTTATTTTTTTAGAAGAATCACTGTATCTCTTTAATATGCGAGTCAAATTTCGTCAGAAATAGAGACTCGCATGCCTCCATCCAGAACAAGTCGATGACAACAATTCTAAGACCGTTAAAATTACATAGACTAGATGGAAAGCATGAATTTCTGTTTCTGACAAAAATTGAATCACGTATTAGGGGATATAGTGATGAAAATACATAATTTTTATTTTCCAAAAAAATAAAAAATGGGGGAGGGGGATGAGGCGGGAGTTGCCCCATTTTCGGAGCAGCCCCATTTTTTCTCTATTGCGAAACATCAGGACATTTATTGCAAAAAAAGTATAACAAATGCATATAAGCTCAAGTACCATAAGAACATAGATTCATTTCAGATCAGTAAATTCCATCACAATGATGGGCCTTCAGGTCTTGATGCCAAAACACACACTAAAGTCTCACTCGTATTAGAAATCAGATTTCGGTTCATCTCCTATGATTAATGTTTTAAAAAATCTAATCAATCATCAAATCCACTAGTTTCGTCTAGTTAGCAATTCGATTAGACAAATGATGGCATCATCATGCCATCTTCATTTAGATAAATTAGAAGAAAACAACACTTTCTTAAAAGCCAATGGATGACTCCAAAGTGGACAGCCATCCAAATACCTTCCTTGGCCTTGGTAATTGATTCCTTCCTATGTGACCGTCAAATATAAATGTACCTTCAGCATGGTCTTCATATTCCATATCTATCAATAATCCAATACGAAGTCTCAATCCAAGTGTTGATGTCGGTCGCTACATGCATCCGAACATCCCTTCTACTATTAACTCACACATCCATGAATTCTTAACCTACGTCATATGGAGCATTTCCTCCAGGAGTCTGTAATTCGACAAAATCTTGCACCCTCTTGTAAGAATATAGTGCAGCAAAGTTTAGAGGTCACATCACCACCCTCCCTACCTTCACTTCAGCATTGTGCTGCCAAAAGCCCACCATCGGTAGCCAAGCTTAAAATTAAGTAACCTATGAATGGAATCCCCAAGAAGATGCTTTTTCAACAATCCACTGACAAGAACCTTGTAGAGATATTTACATATTTCTATATTCTATATGTATCTTTTCTTATATTTATTTCTCTGTTTCCACCTTATGTAATTTATCCATAGGCCTCTCCTCTATATAAGAGAGCATAGGGTCCTAGGGTTCTCAGAAATAATAAGGCACTCTTTCTTCCAACATGGTATCATAGCGGCGGTCCTAGACCGGAGCTCGTATACCCTAATCCCTACACTCCAGCCCCACCGCCAGGCCCCTCCCTCCCGCCTCTCGGTGCTGCCGCCGCTAGCCCCCCTTCTCTCGGCGTCGCCGCCAGGCTTCCCCCCTTCTCTCGGCGCTGCCGCCAGCACCCCCCCCCCTTTTTCTCGGTGTTGCCTCCCCCTCTTCTAGGATGTTGGCTTCCGGTTCCGTCGGCCCCCGCCTCTGCCCCTCTTCTTTCTTCGTCTGCCTCAGTCGATGGGTTTGATTGCATAGGTCTACATACGCAATCAAATCCCCACATGTCATTGTAGACATCTATCTATTGGTATACATATCCTGTGTTCTTCCGGCATCATGTCAGAAAACAAAGTTGACGTACCCGCCACAGGTGCCTTCAGAGGTCCGGCAGCGATTGTCAAGATGGATGGGACGAACTATGAGCTTTGGGCGATACAGTTCATGAGCCTTGAAGTCTAACAGTAAGAAACACATTCTTACCGAAGATGAGAAACTGGAGAAAACAGGGATTCACGCCTCGTGGGAGGCGGACGACGCATATGCCAACGTCTGGCTGTCAGGGACATTGTCGATAAAGATCGTCAATGACATGTTGCATCAGCCTAATGCAAAGGCAATGTGGGATATTCTTGCGGCGACATATTCTCAAGCGCGAAATGAGACCACGATTCTTCAACTGCAGCATGATATTTTTACAGTCAAACAAAATGGACAACCTCTTCACTCCCTGTACACATCTTTACGTGAGATGTTTGAGAAGCTCCACAACTTCATGCCTTTGACGACCACTCCTGAGCAAGAGAAGACATACAGGAATGCTACCATGGTTGGGGTATTCCTTGCTGCACTTGATCTAAAGTATGATGATGCTCGCTCTCAGATCCTTGCAGATGCTACTATTCCTCCTATGGAGGAAGCTTTCCGTCGACTTAGTCGGATAACTGTCCCGAGCTCTTCTACTAGCCAGACATCTTCGACAATGGCCGCTTTCATCTACCTTTCGTGGACGTGGACCCCGTGGTCGAGCGGGTCGGATTCGGCAGCCCTGCACTTACTGTCACCGTCTTGTCCACTCCGAGGATACATGCTATTCTAAGCATGGCTTCCCAGCATCAGCATGAGTAGCAGAACAAGTTGAATCTCCTACACCTTCTACTTCGGATCAGAGATTCGATGACCTCATTGCCAGACTGAGGGATATCATGCCTCCTGCCACAGCTCCAGGAGGCCATTTAGATGTAGATGCCTCTGCGTCTGCCAGTACATCCGCTACAACCAGTACCTCATGTAGTACTTATGCCTTTACATCTTGTTATGGGTTAGAGATTGCAGAATGGATTATGGATTCTGGGGCTACACACCATTTATGTGGAGACAGGAGTCAACATTAAGCTTACAAACAGGTTGCCCCTGGTTGAACCGTAGTGATAGCTGATGGGACTCATTCCCCAATCACAGGACAGTGGGAGATTACTTGGACACCTTCGATGCGACTGCAAAACGTCTTACACACCCCTGATTTTTCTATAAATTTGCTATCTATCAGTCAGATTACTAAAGATTTGCATTGTAGAGCTATTTTTGACCCATCGTTGCTTGTTTTTCAGGACATTCTTACGGGCAGGGTGATTGGCAGTGGCTGTGAACAGGGCGGTCTTTATCGACTGGTCCGAACTCCTTATGCAGGCGCGTCTCTATCTCTACTGGACCGGTATCTCCATTCACTTGGCATCTTCGCTTTGGTCATCTCTCTCTAGAGGATGTGTCGTATCTTGCCTCAGATCTCTCCAGGATCTTCGTTTCAGTGTGAAGCATGTCAGTTAGGGAAGCATCATCGATCGCCTTTCCCAAGTTGTCCGAGTCGGAGCAGTAGCTCCATTTTTGAGTTATTTCATGTTGACATTTGGGGTCCGAGTCATGTTCCTAATCATTTGTTGCTGTTGATGATTATTCTCTTTGTCATGGGTTTTCTAATTGAAAAATAAAGCTGAAGCAGGGGATATGATCAAAACATTTATCAATGAAGTTCAAAATGTTTACTCTTATTCAGTGAAATATGTGAGGGCATATAATGACTTAGAATTTTGTACACATGCTTTATCTCATTTTTTCCTCCCGTGGCATCATTCATCTAACCACATGCCCGTACACTTCTCAACAAAATGGTATTGCAGAGCGAAAACATTGCCATTTACTTGATATCACTTGGACACTTCTTATTCAGAGTTGGGCCCCACATTCATTTTGGGGTGATGCTGTCCGTACGACATGTTACCTAGTGAATCGCATGCCTTCGTCTATTCTTGGTGAGAAAACTCCTTTCTCCATTGTCTTTCCTGATAAGGAGGAGTTATTCTCCATTACTCCTTGTGTTTTTGGTTCTGTTGCATTTGTTCATCAGTTAACTCCAGGTCTTGACAAACTCTCTCCTAGGGCTGTCAAATGTGTATTTGTTGGGTACTTCAGGACCCAAAAGGGATATCGGTGTTATAATCCTTTGCGCAGGAAATATCAGTGCTGATGTGACGTTTTTCGAGTCTGTGATGTTTTTCTCTCCTACAAGAGACAGGTTGGCGGCATTGGATTCTAATGATGAGGTATACATGTCATGTCCTCCTATGTCTTTGTCTTCTCCTTCGACTGTGCCTGCTCCACCACCACCACCACCACCACCACCACCATCTTCAACCCAGTCTCACATTGTTCCACCACTACAAAATTCTATATCCGTCGACCTAGCTCTGCTCATGGTAATCGCCCATCATCCAGCACGCCTCGGATTTGTTCTGATAACATGATTTCTAATATTGGGCTTGAAGATATTTCTACGCAGGAGTCCTTGTAGGAGACTGATCCACATATAGTTGTTGCTACGGATGACCTGGATGTACCCATTGCATTACGGAAGCCGAAGCATACCTATGCTACTTATCCACTTATGTCTCAGGTATCTTTTCATTGTCTGACATGGGACTTTCAGAAATTTGCAGTTGCTCTATCTGCTGTGGCTATTCCACAGTATTACCAGGAGGCCCTGAAGGATAGTCACTGGCGTCTTGCTATGGAGGAAGAAATGGTTGCGCTGCAATCACGCGGTACCTAGACTTTGGTGTCTGCTCCTCCTGGAGCTTCTGTTGTCAGTTGCAAGTGGGTGTTTACTATTAAACACCATGCAGATGGAAGCCCTGATCGTTACAAGGCAAGATTGGTGGCACGTGATTTTACGCAGACCTATGGTGTCGATTATATGGACACGTTCTTTCCTAGTTGCTCGTCACTCCACGTTATGTGTTCTTCTTTCAGTCACTGTGGTACGTGACTGGCCACTATTTTAACTTGATGTTAAAAATATATTCTTGTATGGAGATCTACAAGAGGTCTACATGCAGCAACCTCCAGGGTTTGCTGCTGAGGGGGAGTGTCAACAGGTTTGCAGACTCCATAAGGCAATATATGGCCTTAAACAAAGTCCAAGGGCATGGTTTCAAAAGCTCTCAGATTTGATCGAACAATAGGGGTTCAAGAGGTCAAATGCAGATCACTCTTTATTCATGTAGAGAACACCTATAGGTACAGTTGTTATCATGGTTTATGTTGATGACATAGTTGTTACAGGAGATGATGAGCATGGAATCAAGATGGCAGACGAATTTCTGGGTAGTCAGTTTGTGACTAAGGATTTGGGTACCCTAAGATATTTATTAGGGTTAGAATTCGCTAGGAATGTGCAGGGTCTTGTGATGACCCAGAGAAAATATGTTACAGACATGCTGGTTGAGACGGGCATGATTGGGTGTCGACCTTCCACTACTCCTATGGATCCTAGCATGAAGTTATATGATGATGATACAAATGAAGTTGATAAGAGGAGATACAGAGAGATGGTGGGAAAGTTCCTTTACGTTACTATTACCAGACCGGATATCGCTTTTGCTGTGAGTCGAGTGAGTCAGTTCATGGAGCAACCTCGACAAGTACATATGGATGCTATATACATGATATTGAGATATCTAAAATCTTCTCCAGGTGCGGGACTACTTTTCAAGAAAGGAGAAACTCTCTCTGTATCCGCGTGTGCTGATGCTGACTATGCAGAGTGTCCTAAGGATAGAAAATCTACTTCAAGCTTTGCAGTATTTGTTGGCAGCTCTTTTGTTTCTTGGAGAAACAAGAAACAAACAGTTGTGGCAAGATCAAGTGCCGAATCTGAATATAGGGTTATAGTGCAAGCAAGTGCAGAGATGATGTGGGTTCGAGCAGTGCTAGTGGATTTGCATATAGATGTTTCTCAACCCATGCAGTTAAAATGTGATAATCAGTTTTCCCTACTCATTGCAAACAACCCTACGTTCTATGAGAGGACAAACCATATTGAGGTAGACTGCCACTACACTAGAGACATGATTCAGAAGGGCTTGATTTCTACCTCTCATGTCAGTTTAGGAGAGCAAACAACAGACATCTTTACCAAGCCATTGCTCAGAGGACCATTCAAGAAGTGTTCATCCAAGCTGAGCATGATCGACATGTATGCTCCATCTTGAGGGAAAATGTAGAGATATTTACATATTTCTATATTTTATATGTATCTTTTCTTATTTTTATTTCTTTGTTTCCATCTTATGTAATTTAACCATAGACCTCTCCTCTATATAAGAGAGCCTAGGGTTCTCAGAAATAATAAGGCACTCATTTCTTCCAACAAACCTAAATCCCCCATCATTTTCAAGATTTTGCCAAAGATACAACACCCATGGAAACATCCCCTCCAAACCCTCCAAAAAACAGAAGGTTTCTTGGTGGCTGAGTGTCTTCCGTCAAGGATATAAATCTCCCATCATTGCCTTCAAGAACCCAATTTGCCTTCAAGAACCCCCTAGTAAAGCTTTGTTGAAAATATTCAGCACCTTTAAACTAACCTGCCCTCCTCCGTAAATCTACAAACCTCCTCCAATTGACCATGCATATCCTTTTCCTATCAATATCACCCCTTACAACAAGAACCTCCTTCTGAGTTTGTCGATGAGTCTCTCCACCTTCGTCGATAATCCGAACCCTCTATATTTTATAATTACACCCATATCCCTTATTAATGACTAACCATTACATGACATATCTATATATTAACTTCCATTCATCCTTGTCCTTTAACACTAATTGGATCTGTTAAAAGTTGACGAAGGTATCCCTATAGATTTATTTAATTTGTGTACCATGCCACTCTTTCTCCTCCCCACTCTATCATCCTTCCCCCACCTCTCCTCCTCCTGCCCAGCACCTCCCCCCTCCCTCTTTTGGTTACCTCCCTCCTCCCATAACCTCCCCACCCCTAACCCCCATCCTATGTTGCGGCCTTCGCCTCCTTGCTGCAAAACCCATCACAACCTATGACTCTAGTAGGTTGTGCATCCTTTTGTCCTCTCACGTCACCATTGGAGCTCATGGAATTCGATGTTGTAATCGCAAACATCCACTGCAGTCACATGTGATCCCATCAACCTTTGCAATGTCATCATTGAAGCCCTCTATTCTACAGTCACCCCCCCCTCGCACACACACATGAACCCGCCGTCAACCTAATTCCCCATTTTCCTTTCAACCTAGCACTTTCTCCCTCTCTATTTTCCTTATCACCTCCATCCTCAATGTCTGCATAGACTTCCTCCTCAACTCCACCTCCAACCGTAGCGAGCACATCCTCGTAAGACTTTCCTCATACCATCTCCTCTCGTACCTGCAAGTATAGCCCCATCGAGACCAACCCACATCCACTGAAGCCTCTAAGATCGCCCACCTTTACCTCTTTATAAGCATCCCATGCTCAAATTTACGATCAAACTTCAAAATACGTCGACCTTCAAGGGATTGCAGTGCAAACATAAGAGAGAAAGGGGAAGAGGGATGAATAAATTAATCAAAAAAACAACTATTGGATTTATATTGAATTAGTTTAACCTTAATGGTGGTTAGGTTAGTGACTGATGTAATGGCATGCATTATGGAGTAAGATGGGGTAACTATCCATGGGTTTAGGTGTAATTACAAATATGAAGGGTCCATGATGTAATTAGGAAAGTATATATGGGTATAAGGTTGCAGATGTCGATAGTCAATACTCAGTTTTCCAGGTCACTGACTAAAGATTAATCGGCCGTCGAGCAACTAATCGGATTTAGTCGGGCTTTAGTCACTTTTATATTTTTTTAATTATTTTAAATATATAAGTTATATTTTATGCATATACTCATACATTTACATTGATTTAGATGTTTGTAAATTTATAAGAATTAACTGAAAGAAGCAATTGAAGTAAAAAAAAAGAAAAAATAAACAAGTTAAGAACTAAACATTTGATACATAGTATGAGCTAATGTTTAAAAATAAATACAACATATCAAAATAAATTCATGATTCACAAAAATAAATCAAGGAACAAGTGGTCACGCATCATCATCAATGTCATTATCTAAATCAAGATCTTCCTTTGTCTCATCTTCTTCTTCTTTTTCTATGTTTTCAATCATGAATTCCACCTCTTCCTCATTTATCAGCACAACATTTGAGCTCAAAGATGAAGCTCCATTGCCACGTTTACCTCTTTGGCCTCTTCTCGTTCGAAATTCTGTTCAACACCACTAGCATGTGTTATAGTACCCTACGTCAATCCGAAACCTAAAAAACCCTCCTTATCTTGAGCTTGTACATTGACACCTCCAGTCCATTCACCCAATTATACACGATAATGAGAAGAAAGATGGTCTCTTTCTTCTCATTATCGTGTATGGTTGGGTGAATTGACTGGAGATGTTAATGTACAAGCTTCCTTTCTTTCTCAAGCTGACGTTCCTGCAGGTTGAAGTTGATATACATATACACAAGATCGTTCAACCTCTTTCTCTCCAACCTGCCTCTCTTCGTGGCATGGATATGAAAGCAACAATACAAGTAAAATTGCATATGTATATCACTTACCAATTACCAGTCTGCTACTAGCATTCCAATTGAGAGGGTTAGTAGAGTAATTATCGAGTCGAACATACTCCAACTATGCTCACATCCAGAGGACGAAAAACTCAAGCTCAGGATCCTGATGGCCATGACTTTTAAATGTGGTGTTTCATCTCCATGATTATACCACCAATAAGTTATTAAAATAGAGAGTTGTTTAAGTGAATAAAATCAAAGATGATTCATATTACATGAATTGAAAACAATGACCAATGACTGATATGTATATGAATCCTCATTGTCATCACTTCTCGTCAGTTGTCTCACGGCTAATGGCTTGCCAAACATTCCACGACTATGTATGCGGTGATAGTGCCTTGAATATCCAAATCCGAATAAAATATTTCCATGCAACCCATAAACCTCTCTTCACCACTATACCACCAGACTCTGTATATAGAGAAGTACGAGTTCAAAAAGTAAGTCGTTAGATGCAAGAAATATCGATCCTTCCTTTGGTCTTGGAGCTAACAGGGTCCACATAAAATGTATAAAGTGACTCCATACCATTGAAAGATGTCATTATCTCTTGCTTGTCCTCTTCAAGCCCTCTATAGACAAGACCCATGGATGGGTGCCGATCTGCATCAACCATACAAAAAAAATCAAACCAAAGTTGTAAAAAATTGGATAGCATGTGCAATCTCGTTCAATAATGTAGGGCTAGAAACTATGGAACATGCATCTCCCTTTTTGGTCTTTGACCATTTGATGTTCCTCCACCCGTCCAAGGAAAACATCAACTCTGGCTTGTCTCTTTTCTCAAGAATGCTTTCAAGTGTGAGGAAAGAGTTGCAAACCCCATTTGCCCGGGTCTAGCAATATCCCTCTTATTTGTGAACTTCCGCATCAAAATCAGAGTTTTATTGTGAGCATAAATGAAAACAATTGAGTGTCTTTGCCTTTCTAATTGCACTCTAAACCTTCGACTCTTTGCTTGTCTCCTCCAAAGCAAGACCAATGGAATGTGCAGCACACGAAGTCCACCATATATGTACATATTTTGTGAGCAATAATCTTCCTTCTACAACATTTATTGAAGCAGTATTTGCAATTTTTTGAACAACATTTTCCATTCCAACTTCATTTAGATACTCAACTACCAACTTAAATACGTACTATGCAGTGTGTCTCATCGGAGGCATCTATGGACTTAAAAAATGAAGTACCCAAGGTGCCATTGACACAGAAATTCATGATGTTCCTTCCTCGTATGCATGTCTGGACATCAATCATTTGAGAGTATCTTTCGAACTTCCATATATCTCGATGGCATTGCAAGTCATGAGATGTTTTATTCACCATCTTCTTTAAAAATGGATTGCTAATGTCATATCTCATGGGAGTCTATAGTTAAGGACCATACTTCCCAATTGCTTCCACCATCTGTATAAAGGACTTCGTGGTCAATGCATTGAAAGGAATTGTCGATGTATATACCGGTTGCATATAGAGGAGACAACATTTTCTCAATGATCTTTGGAGAACGCATCTTTTATGATCTTACATGATGATCCTTCTACTGCAATGTTTGGCTCAAAGTTTCGAATAGTTGTGTTCTTTTCGCCGATGAGCATCTCCAGTGATATTAATCTTATCCCTCGTCTCCTCAAATTCAGTAGTTTTCTGACTCTTCTTTCTGATCATCCAGGTACGATATCATCTTCTTCTTTGTCTCTTCATCGGGACATGCAACTGTATTGCCTCTTCAGTGAGCCAGATATTGCTTGAACCTATAAACCTCTCCTTTCACTACCTTCTTACATAGCTTACAAGTAACCGTATTTGGATCGGTACGATTCAAAAGGCACTCGAATTATCATGCAAGATCACTTGATCTCGATGGCACATAAAATGATGAGTCACTACCGGAAGCGATGTTCGCAGAAGCTGTAGCCATCTACATTATCACAAACTCACATGTTACAATAAACATGATACTATCACTAACAATGATGCATTAAATATTTAACACACAACACAAACAAGTAACTAAAAGTCATACAACTCCTACAACACAAATACACAACACAAACAAGTGACCAAAAGTCCTACAGCTCCTATTTAATATACAACACAAACAAGTAACCAAACAAGTATGCCATATACCATGTGTATTATGGAAAATGATAAGGAGGAAGCGATAATCAAGAACAAGATAAACATAAATAGCACTGGAGATTTTAGATGGAATCCTCTTCCGTGAAGAGCAGGATGAAACCACGGTAGAGCGCCTCAAATGACAGATTCTTCTATTTCATTCTCTCAATTAGTATACGTATGCGGTGTTTTTTATATAATCACGCTGACTCTCTAGAGTCCTACTCAGAGGATGTGGGACTATCTCTCATGGTATGGTAATTGGAGCCTGAAAAGGTCCAATTACCCACCTAGGTCATTCTCCAACACTCTCCCTCAAGCTGGAATATGCAATGCTCAGCTTGGATAAACAGTAAGAAGACACAAACTCACTCGATGAATACATGGCATTGCAGATCATAATGACTCAACACATACTATGTTGGTTGCTGCTCTGGCCTCTGTAATGAGTCTCTTCTGTTGTCGAAAACCTGTAGGGGTTGGCTCGTCACCTATAGGGGGGTCTATCATCAAATGTTTCTTCTTCATGTCATGAGAATATCCATATGCAGGTCTTTGAATGCGAGTTGCTCTCTCAGGATCTCGAAGTGGATTCTCTCTCTTGGGAACCTCGAAAGGATCTCGTACTAGAGTTCACAGTCATTGAATTTCCATTGCATGTATTGAGTTGGTTTCTGAGTAGAATCTTTGAAAAACATGAATAAGCATCTCTTGTACTCTCTCACTCCTCCTTTCTCACATACTTGTCGGAAATTTGAAGGTACTCGACCAAGTTGGGAGAACAAGTGAAGAGGATATCAAGAAAACTTCATCAATCATTTTTGTATCATTTTTTGTGCTTCTATTTTTTTTGCACAGATCATCCTTTTTTTCTTTTCTTTTTTCATAGTTGTATTTTCTTTTTCGACTATTATCTTATTTTCTTTTTTCGCCAAGTCTTCTTCCCTTCTTCCCAAGGTTGCAGAAAGAGGAAGTCGGTACTCGATTGGCAGGGTCACTGACTAAGAATTAATCGGCAGTCAGGCGACTAATCGGATTTAGCGATCATTAGTCGGTTTTGAATTTTTTAACTATTTTAAATATATAAATCATTTTTATACATAGATTTGTACATTTTCTATACTTTCATAATGAAACAAAAGAAGTAATTGACTTTAACATTATTGCATATTAGGATATGTTTGTTTATAATTTAACATAGATTTGTACATTTTCTATACATTCATAATGAAACAAAAGAAATAATTGACTTTAAATATAACATGAAGCATATTAAAATAAGTTTGCTTTTAAAAAAAAGTAAAAAACTAAAAAAATATAAAACCTTGATGTAAAAGTCGGTCGACTAGGCCGACTTTCACAAGCTTGCTTCTTCCCTTGGCCTTTTTTCTTGGTCTCCCTTTTTATGCATTTGAATCGTCCCTTTCTTTTTCTTTTTTTGCAGCCGCACAATGGGCCCATCACTAACCAACCCCCTACGCAATGGGATGGGATATTAGGTTAAACAAACCTCCTAAGATTTGGATGATCGGTTCCAATAATTTGTAATTGGTGCATAAAGTTATTTAAGCAACCCACATATGCTGATGTAACCAGAATTTCGCGCGGCGTCGTTAATAAAATAATAATATTTTTTTATGGTGGGATTTTGGTGGAAGAAATAGAAGGGTTGAGAAGAGAAATTGGAGGGGTTGAGAGGAAGAAAAACTCGTCGGAACGAGGGGTTTGGAGAAGATAACTCGCCGGGGAATGCGAGGGGTTGAAGGAGAAGACCGCGGAGATCGCGTGGAGGGAGAGAGAGAAGGAGAGGGGATAGAGATAACAATCTCAATTTTTACTTCATCCTTGACTGACTAGAACAATGGACTACCCTCTCTTTATATAGGAGAGAGGGTTTACAAAAATAGTAAATAAATCAAATTAACAACTAATTTAATCCTAATTGACCTCTAACTACCTTAATTGGACTCTAAATTATTTAATTGACCCGAATTACATTTAAACTCTACGAAATAAACGTTGAGATCACAGACGATCTCAATTATTTAACTAGACCAATACGACCGCTAAAAGCGTAAATAAAATTGATTATTATTTAATTAGATAAATGTGACCCTATAATTTGAGGTCACGCTGCATCAACTCTCCACCGCTTTAAAAATTCGGCTCCTGACGAATTGCGTGAACTGCAGGCTTGGAGGATGAATCGGCGGTTTCAATTGTCTTCTGGAAGAACGTGTGGGGCGCGAATGGCGGGGTCCATGTGTGGGCGGGAGAGGCGCGGCTGCTGAGGTTGAAAAATATATGCGGTGCGTACGGCGGCGGCGTCGCGACTGTTGACTCCTTCCCATGATGCTCAAAAAATTGATGCGGCATGGAGAATATGGCCCTTGAATAATCCATAAAGAAGCAATGGCACAAGGAGAGGAGAAAAGGGAATGTGGCTAAAGAATGAAGCCATGGGGTCCTTAAATAGGGAAAACCCAAGATGGTAGTCCTATTTGGATAAGGAGGATCCCCATAATTCTGGTTTTCAGCTCTTTCCTTTAAAAATTTTCGCCACCAGGGGTATGGGTGTAATTTTCGTACCCCTTTGTCTTTCTTTCTTTCCCTACTGTTCTGGACCTTTCGGTAAATAGAGGATTTGGGAAAAAAATTTTTGCAATTTTTCTCACTTGAATTCCAATCCCTTTCTTCCAGGGATTTGAGCCCCCGTAATTTCGGTCGATCGGTTAGGGCACGGGGCCCGTGCGGCGTTATAGACGTGGGGAGCCCGTGGACACGCAAGGGCCGCGCGGTGGCTCCTCGAGGGCGCGATGTGGGGCGGTGGTTCTGCTGGTGGGGTCGGCGCGGCTCGGTGGAGAGGCAGCGGTCGCCAGCGGTCGCGAGGGAAGGGCCGCGCGGTGGTGGGCGGAGGGTGGGGTTTCTGGGGAGGATAGCGGGGGAGGGGAGGCGCTGGGACCGCGCGGGGGGGTCGGGGCGATAAGCACGGGGAGGGGGTTCAGGGGTGGGGGCGTGAGGAAGTGTCGGAGGAGGAGGAGGGGGGGGGCTGGGGAGATCTGCGGGAGGAAGAGGGGGAAAGTAGGCGATGGGGGTGCGGGCGTGGGGAAGTGGGGCGCAGGAGGCGATGGAGATGTGGGTGCGGGGTTGGGGTGATGGCGGCGGGGCCTGAGGGGCTGAAGGCGCACGGGGCTGGGGTGTGGGGAAGTACCTGGGCGGCCTGGGGAGCCGCTGGAGGGGTGAGGACTGCCATGGGGGTTGCCGTTGATGACGGGGACTGATCTGAAATATTCTGAACAGCAAGCGTTTCGTCCCTTTCTTCGATTTTTTCTTCCAAAACGTTCTGGACAGCAGCGGATTCTTCGTGGACAGCGAGCACATCATCGTTGTTGACGTTTTTTCCATCCACCAAGATCTGAGCAGCGCACCGATCATGGTCGACGACATTATTTTGTTCGTCGTCAACTTGTACCATAAAAAAATCAACATCATACCATGAGTCGATCCATTGTTGAACCTTAATACTTTTCCGGAGGCGCTTCTTGTATTTTTGTTGACGCGAATGCGCATGTGACCCTCGTGATAGGGTGGCTTGATCGAGCTTCATTCTCCAATATGCGACAGGACCGTCGAATCGTGAAAACGATTCGATATCCATGCTCTGATACCAATTGATGCAACCAGAATTTCGCGCGGCGTCGTTAATAAAATAATATATTTTTATGGTGGGATTTTGGTGGAAGAAATAGAAGGGTTGAGAAGAGAAATTGGAGGGGTTGAGAGGAAGAAAAACTCGTCGGAACGAGGGGTTTGGAGAAAACTCGCCGGGAATGCGAGGGGTTGAAGGAGAAGACCGCGGAGATCGCGTGGAGGGAGAGAGAGAAGGAGAGGGGATAGGAGATAACAATCTCAATTTTTACTTCATCCTTGACTGACTAGAACAATGGACTACCCTCTCTTTATATAGGAGAGAGGGTTTACAAAAATAGTAAATAAATCAAATTAACAACTAATTTAATCCTAATTGACCTCTAACTACCTTAATTGGACTCTAAATTATTTAATTGACCCGAATTACATTTAAACTCTACGAAATAAACGTTGAGATCACAGACGATCTCAATTATTTAACTAGACCAATATGACCGCTAAAAATGTAAATAAAATTGATTATTATTTAATTAGATAAATGTGACCCTATAATTTGAGGTCACGCTGCATCATATGCAGTATATGCTGCCTACATAGGCGCAAAGGGCATATAAAGTTCTGCTTAAAGAAAATGGTTGTGGTTTTGTAAGGGTGAATTCACACCACACGGTTGCTTTCTTAAATACTGCTACGATTGAGATATTAGTTGTTGTCATTACTTTTATATATTTTCTTTTCTTTTTGTCTACAAAAACAACAAAACCTTTTCCTAAATTAAGTAGGGTCGGTTACATGGATTCTTTGCCTCCCATTTAGATTTATCTTGGATCATTCTCGGGCTTAGATCCAAAAAACTAAGATACCTTCATATAGTCTCATTCCAACACTACATGGGCCATCCTCGTTCTCTCTTAGCCGGCTAAACATCCCAAAACTCGCATTTCCTAACTGGTACATCAGTTGACCTCTTTTGCAAATAGCCAAACCACCTTAAGCGGTTTTCTCACATCTTATCCTCGATCAGAGTTATACCAACTTTCCTTCTGATTGCATCATTCTGAATCTGATCTAAGTAATAGGTTTCTCCTCTATATAAGAGAGCCCTAAGGCCTCATGAATAAGCAATTCATTATTTTCTCTCCACATGGTATTAGAGCGGCGGTCCTATACCGAAGATCATGTACCCCATAGCCTAAACCTACCCATCACCCCTTCTATCTACAGGCCGCCGCCACAAGCGGCCTCTCGTGCTGCCTCCACTAGCCTCGTGTGCTGCTAAAACCCTCCAAAGGTCTGCTCACGACTGTTGTAGAGCAAATCAGGAGCACTTGCACCACCTTTGGCCTACTCCGAATCACTGTGCGTCGCACCTATCGTCGCCTGAGCAACTTTGGCGCTACATGCAATGCCGTCAACCCTCTACGCTTGTTGTGTCCCTCGGTCATCCCCATACATCCCTTCTTCTCCATTTCTGTGCCGCACAACACTATGAAACTGTCTGATTTTAATCGAAAAAGGTGATTCCATACCAATAAATCACTATTTCCAACCATAACATGCAAATAGGGATTGACGAGGATAGCTGTAAGAGTCTACGCGTACAACCAATCCTCCATATGATCTTGTAGACTCGCTTGGATTGGTCTACTACCCCAGTCAAGTTCTGTTTCGACCTCTTTTCCATCATGTCAGAAAACAAATGTGACGTATTCTCTTCGTTCGGTGTCTTAAAGGAGCCGGGTCCCATCGTGAAGATGTATGGATCAACTATGAGTAGTAGTTCAAGCAGTTCTCGACTCTTATGAAGTGTAATAACAAAGAGCACACTCTGATACAACCAGACCCGACAGATAAGACTGGGGATAATGCTTCGTGGAAGCAAGATGACACATACACACGTATTTGGCTCTCTGACACTCTTACCTCAGAGATTGCCAATGACGTGATGTAGCTCACCGTCAAGGCGATGTGGGATATTCTGGCAGCCCATACGACCAAACAAATAATGAGGCAAAATTCTTCAGCTACAATTTGATATCTATACAGCCAAGAAGAATGGTCGTCCTCTACATACTTTCTACTCTTCGTTTTGTGGCATGTTCGAGAAGCTTCACAGCTTCATGCTCGTTACCACGTATACTGACCCACATATGGCATGCATGAACTCCACGATGGCTAGAGTTTTTTTGGATGCTCTTGATCATGAGTATGAGGCAACCCGTGCATAGCTTCTTACCAGTGCATCCATACATCCCATGGAGGAAGCCTACAGTCACCTTAGTAGGATTATTGTCCCACCTCTTACCACCATGCATACCTCCTCAAAGATGGTTGCATCTTGCGGGAGTGGAGGCTCCATACAATTCAGAGGGCATGGTCCTCGTAGCGGAGGAGGCGGACGTCAATGTGGCCCTTGCAAATATTTCCGTTGTTCAGATCAATTTGAGGATACATGCTATCAGAAGCATGGACATCTTGTGCTCGTGTAGCCGAGCAGATTGAGTCTTTGGGCAGTTCGATTCCTCCTCCCGATTCATGTCTTGATGACAATGTCTCCTGTCCGCGAGAGATAATGATGCATGTTGCTGGTACCACTACATGTCCTCTAAATGTTGCAGTCGTTGCTAGAGGCCTCTTTGTGAACTCCTCAGGTATAGCCTACGTTTTTACCAGTTGTAGCAGGGCAGATATGACAGAATGAACCATGGACTATGGTGCTCCTCACCATCTGCGTGAAGACAAAGTCTAATTCATTTCATATAGATCTATACCCCTTGGTAGATAGGTTGTCATTGTGAACGGGGTTTATTTACCTATTACAGGACAGAGAGAGGTTTATTTACCGCCATACATACGCCTACAGAATGGTTTATATGCACATGATTTTCAGATGAATTTGCTTTCTATTAGTCAGATCACAAAGGATATGTATTGTCGTGCTATTTTTTACCATTCATCTCTTGTGTTTCAGGACATACTCATGGGCAAGATAGATGTAGCTGTAAGCAGAGAGGGCTCTACAGATTGGTCCAGTCTCCTAGTGTTGGTGCCTCTACAGTTCCCACTAGATCAGTCTCATCATACTTGTGACATCTTCGTTTAGGCCATCTTGCTTTGCAGTAGTTGTCATGTCCTCCAACAGTTTTCCACACGATCTTCCTTCCAGTGTGAGACTTGCCAACTTGGGAAAGCATCACACTCTTCTTTTCTTGCTCGTCGAAGTCGTAGCAAGTCATTTATTAGAGACGATTCATTTAAATATTTAGGGTCCGGTTGTGTTTTCTGATCACCAGGGACACCGTTTTTATCGAGTTGTCGTAGATGATTATTCTAGACTTTCTTGGATATTTCTGTTGAAAAACAAGTATGAAGTTGGGTCTATCATTAAATCTTTGGATTTTTATCAGTTATGCTCCTCTGAGATTTCGCAATTTCAGTTATACCCCTTCCTTTTTAGGAATATCAGTTGTGCCCCCGACTCTTGTCATTATCATTTGTGCTTCTCGAGTTAGTAGACGTTCATACCCAATGCAAACATACGTTAACTTTGGAGACACAAGAGGAATTAAGTTTTAAAAAAAAGGGCCGGAAGGTCATCTCATCCATTTCCCCCTCCCCCCATCTTCTTCCTCTTCCTCCTCTTCTCTTCCTCCTCCCCAACCTCCTACTCCTCCATCGCCTCCTCCCCTCACCCCGAGCTCCTCTCTCCGCCCCAGCTCTCCCTGTCCCTATGCCTCCCCCTCTGCCCCCGCTCCTCCTCTATCATCTCCTCCGCCCGAGGCTCCTCCCCCTCACCCCCACCCCAATGCTCCTCCCTCTACCCTCGCTCCTCCCCCAGCTACTCACCTGCCACCCCATGCTCCTCCCTTTTCCCCAAGCCTCCCCATCTGCCCTCGTGCCTCCCACAACTCCTCCCCAGCCTGCCCCGTACCTTCTCCGCACCCCTCCATCCCCCTCCCCAATCCGCCCCCTCCAGCCCAATCTCCTCCCCAACCCCACCTCATCTAGCTCTGCTTCACTCCCTCTCGACAGTCTTCTCGAGGCACAACCCGATGACGTGTCCTTGCGATTTCGTTGATGTTCTGGAGGTCGTTCAACATCAGGAGTCCCGCACTCGAGAAGGCAACAGGAGGAGAAGAGAGCGAGCTTGTTGGACTAGGGGGAAAGGTGGGGAAGATTTTGTTCTGGTCATAATGCTCCTATTAACTACGCCATAGTTTGAATAAGTTATTATTATTTTAATTCTTTGACGATCAATTTGACGGAAGGGCACAAATGATATATGGGGAAAGAAGTTATGGGCACAACTGATATTCCAAAAAAGGTAGAGGCATAACTGATATTGCAATATCTCAAAGGGGCACAACATAAAAACCCAAATCTTCTATTATTGAAATAAAGAACATTGACTTTGTTGTTGTCAAGATTATTTGTTCTTACAATGCCGTAGAGTTATTCACATTACATTATCTGAGTTTCTTCAGGTCTCTTGCCATTATACACCATACCTCGTCTGCTTACAATCTCAGCAGAATGATGTTGTCAAATGCAAACAACATCATTTACTTGATGTGACCAGGATACTTTTGATCCAGAGTCGTGCTCCTTATTTTTTGTGGGACGATGTGATCATCACTACTTGCTACTTTGTGAACCACATGCCATCTTCCATCTTAAGAGAGAATGTTCCTTTCTCGATTGCGTTTCCCGAGAAGTAATGTTCTCCCTTAGACCTTGTGTGTTTGGTTCCATTGCCTTTGTTCACAAGCTGACGGTTGGTCGTGACAAGCTCTCCTCTAGAACTGTCAAGTGTGTCTTTATAGGATACTCTTGTACCCAAAAGGGGTACCGCTACTTCGATACGCTTCGACGGAAGTACTATGTTAGTGCTGATGTCATATTTTTTGAGTAGGTTATGTATTTCTCTCCTACAAGTGATAAGTTGACTCCATCTGGCTGACGAGGAGGTATATATGCCTCCTCCTATGACTGCACCACTTCCACCACCACCACCTCCACCACCACCACGACCTACACATGCTCCTGTGCCTACTCGTACACCACCATCCAGTACGTTGGCCCATATGTTACCATATTTCTATGTTCGCAAGCCTCACACAGTCCCCCCCGGTTCATGGGCCTTCCTCATCATCCAACACACCGCATGTACGTACTGAGCACATTGTTTCGACTGATGGTACTATCGATTTGTCCATGCAGCATGATTCTTTACATGATGAGAAGGTATCCTCTTAGGAGGGTGGTTTACAGGTGGAGGAGGAGGCATGTGATTTTGATGTGCCTATTGCTTTGCAGAAGCAGAGACGTACGTGTGCATATCCTCTTCTAGCGCATGATTCCTTGGGCCAGCGCTCAGAGGATTTCAGAAGATCTATCGTAGAACTGTTAGTCATGAAGATACCACAGACATATCAGGATGTGATATAGGATAGTCTATGGCCTCTTTCCATGGAAGAGGAGATGGTCGTGTTATAGTCACATAGTATATGGAGCATTATTACATCTCCTACTGAAGCATCTATCGTGGGATGCAAGTGGGTGTTGACGGTGAAGTATCGAGTAAATGATAGTGTGAATCGCTAGAAGGTGAGGTTTGTGGCTTGTGGATTCATCCAGACATATGAGGTGGACTATAAGGATACTTTCTCTCCAGTAGCCCGACATTCTACATCGTGAATCCTTCTCCTCATTGCAGTAACACGAGACTGGTCCCTTTATCCTGCGCTGGGAGGACTGTTATGGGCCCTTTTTGGGCTGTGAGTTGTTTTATAAAAAAAAGGAAAAAAAGGCGCGTACAAATTGAAAAAGCCGTACGCAAATTAAAAAAATTATTGCAAAGCCGTAAAAAAGAAGAAAGAAAGAGTTGAACGGCTTATTAAAAAAATGAATGCAAAAAAAAGACGGCTTAAAAAAAAGAAGGAAAGCCGCAAGTTTCATGTTCTTGGTGTTTACTCCCAATTTATCTTGTCTTCTCCCAACTTTGTCGATTTTCATATTCCGACAAGTATGGGAGAAAGGGGGAGTGTATATGTAGAGTCACAGGTCTATTCAGATGCTTCGGATTCACATGCAGATTTCCAAGACCATTCAGATTCCAGACTCTACGGTTGTTCAGACTCGAGGATTGATTCCGAGTCCAGTTTCAGACACGCACGAGTTTGCGGTCATTTTTTCAGATGAGCATAAGTTACCATCATCAGTTCGAGGTCCCCATCATTCTTGTTGTTGTTCGGCCAGAGTTTTCATGTGAGCCATAGTGACTCCAGAGTAGAGGACCATTCCCTTGAGGGCAAGGGTTTTCATGTGGTATCATAGGTACACCAGAGCAGTGCACCATTCTCTGAGCCAGATGGGAGAGACCCAGTTCTCCGACGAGGAGACTTCAGGTGCAGTTTCAGACTCGATGGTCAGATTCTGAGTCTTCAGTTGACTCACACTCCAGCCCGTTCGTCCTCCTCACCTGCACGGCATGAGAAGCAACGTCCTCGACTGCAGCATGTGCGCGTTGGGTTGATATTGTCCGTAGTGTCCTGTAGCGTGAGTTGAGTTTCTTTCTGTTTGTTTGTCCAAGCTGAGCATTGCATGCTCCAGCTTGAGGGGGAGTGTTGGAGTATTTAGTAGTGCACCTATTGAGTTGTAGCCGGGTAAATGGATCCTGGAGAAGATCCATTTACCCCATCCTGTGTTTAGTCCCATACCTCCCAATGGTGGGACTTGGAGGCTCTGGGAAGGCTATATAAGGAGCCCCAGACCTCCTGTACTCATTGAGAAAATGCAATGCATAACATGCCCCGTTGAGGGCTTCTCCCGTGGTTTCATCCCGCTCCTCACGGAGTAGGGTTCCACGTAAAATCATGGTGTTCCCATGTTGATGTTTCTTGTTCTTATGCTCTGTTTATCATTCGCTTCCGCATTCTTCATATTTTATAACAGTAACCTACAATATGAGGTCTACATACAACAACCACCTTGGTTCGCAGCTGATGGGGAGTGTCAGTAGGTTTGCAGACTTCCAAGGCAATCTATAGCCTTAAGCAGAGTCCAAGAGCATGGTTCCAAAAGCTCTCGGATTTGATAGAGCAGTGGAGGTTTGTGAGATCGACCATAAATCATTCACTGTTTGTTCAGAGGTCTCAGAGTAGTATACTTGTCATACTAGTTTATGTTGATGATATCATTGTTACAAGAAATGATGTGTATGGCATCCAAGCTGCTAAGGAAATCCTTGGTCAGTAGTTTGTAATCAAGGACTTTGGTAGTCTACGTTACTTCCTTGGACCAGAGTTCGTCTAGAACCAACGGGGTCTTGTGAACATAGAGGAAGTATGTTACATATCTTCTCTCTGAGACAAGCATGGCAGATTGCAAGACTGCCACTACTCCCATGGACCTGAGAATGAAGTTGTATGATGATGACACTGAGGAGGTAGACAAGAGGAGGTATAGGGAGCTCGTTGGGAAGCTCCTATACATATAACCATCACCAGGCCAGGTATATCCTTTGCAGTGAACATAGTAAGTTCATGGAGCAACCTAGACAGGCACATATGGATGCAATCCACATGATTCTGAGGTATCTGAAGACCTCACTTGACACTGGTCTTCTATTTAGCAGATGCATATCCCTTGTCGTTACAGCTTGCACGTATGCTAATTATGCGGGATATCCCAAGGACAGGGAGTCTACCTCTGACTTTGTAGTGTTCATAGAGAGTTCCTTGGTGTCATGGAAGAGCAAGAATCAGACGGTGGTCTCCAGATCTAGTGCCAAATCATAGTACATAGCCATGGCATAGAGGAGTACAGAGATGATGTGGGTCAGATTTGCTCTTACTGACCTAGCAGTTGAGGTGCCTCTTCTCCTACACCTCTAATGCGACAACCGGGCTACTCTCTTCATTGCCAACAACCCAACATTCCATGAGAGAAACAAGCATATCGAGATAAGAGTATCACCACATTTGAGACATGATTCAGAAAGGTTTCGTCACCACCGCTCATGTTAGCTCAGGAGATCAGACAACAAATGTCTTCAAAAGGTTCTAACCAGAGGGTCATTCCATAGATGTTGTTCCAAACTAAACATGATTAATATCTACGTTCCAACTTGAGGGGAAGAGTTGAGATATTAGTTAATGCTTATTACTTTTAAATATTTGTTGTTCTTTCTATCTACTTTATGTAATTTGCCCAAAGAGTTTCTCCTCTATATAAGACAACCCTAGGGTGTCATGAATAAGTAACTCATTATTTTCTCTCCACAGCTAAAATGTCGAAATTCCCTTATGATAACTATGATATCCAACTTTACTTCCTTCCAAAACTCCTAGAAGAAGAATATTGGGAAATTGTCCAAACCCAGTCAACCATTCTCATTCAAGTCTACCACTCAAGACCTCTTGTATGAGAAATCCTTGGTTAGTTCGTCTCCTTGTTGCATGAAAATTCTAGGTACCCCTCCCTCCTGCTAAAAATACACAAGTGCTCTAAGAAGGCCTTGCCCATCTGCTCATATCCGCTGACCAATATACCTCCCACCTTCAGCTCTCCGATAAGATTTACTATCCTTTCGCTCGCCATGCCACGGAAGAAAGTTGCATTCACATCACCCTTATAAACCCTCACATCCAATCAAGAGTTCTCTCTTTTTCCTCCTCTACAACAGCTTCTTTCACTTATCAATGTTAAATATCCTTAAAAGTAAGAAGTTGGGAATCTTCTAGTAAATCAAGTTTAACCACCGCATTCTATGCATTATGTTATCACAGGCATCTTCGATGCAAAATAAGTCCATGGAAGACCTTCGGCTTTTTCCTAAGTCGTTTGAGCTCAACCTCCAAACATCTTGTTGTCGACCCTTCCCAAACACTTCTCCACCATTCCACCACCCAATACATGAATCCTTGTTCTAAAAGCCATCACTGCTCGAAATTAAAGAACGAAGGTCATAGGTTTTCTCCTGAACTCCAAAGTGGAGGTGCATGCAGAAATCCGCTTACTCTCGCAAGCCTAAAAGACTATTGTAGCTCAACATAAACCATACATCTAACCGCTCTTAAGCGTAAAGGGGAGTTCCTCCATGTGAACTTGGGTTTTCAGCATTATAACTTCTAGAAGTGACTCTTCTGATATCGTCCAAAAATCATGGCTATTGGAATCATTTTTTAGGAAAAAGAGGGTGTGACGTCAAGGAGACGCATACCCGTAAACTTTTATATGTTTGCATAATTGTAGGAAAAAAATACAATGACCAAAAGGTCTTTAGGCTTTTTGCATGCTCTATAAGATTTTCCATATACATATTCTCTTCTAGGAATATAGATCCATTCATGTAAGCTATATCGACCATAAAATTGCTGCCACCCAAACCTTGGTAGGACAACTCTCATTTTCCAATTCGTTGAGCATATCCACGAAGCCACCCCAGTTGGAGCAAAACACGAACTCAACAAGCGAGGCCACCCACATCACCCTCGCAACCGTGCACCCAAAAAAAGGTGTTGAACATCCTCCTCAGTTGCAAAACAACGCTGGCAAGTGCCGTCAGTTCCAGGGAAAATCTAGGCACTTCCTCAATAGTCAACATACGATCCCTTTTCAGCAGCCACACAAAACTCTGGACCCATAGAGGGACCTTCCACTTCCAGATGCTAGTAAACAGAGCAACGAGACTCATTGGATCAAAGACCAGTGTCAAGTAAATGAACTTGTAAGCCTTTCGAACTATGAAATATCCATCAGTCCAAAACCAATGATCCACAGTGTCACCAAAACTCTCGCAAATTAGCAGGACCCCTAACATATGCATGAATTCATCAAACCATTGGTCTCATAACTCGGAACGAAAGGAAGGAAGCCAACTTCCGACCTCCCAACAATCCCTCACAGAGTAGACAAGCAAGTTGCCAATGCAAACAAGAGAGGAAAACAAGCACACAACTTTACCTGCCATGTCCAATCATCAGTCCAGAAACGAAACTCGCAATCATCTCTAAGAATAGATCTTGTAAGAGGAGCCAACTAAGGAAGCATCGAGCAATTCTCCATCCAAAAGTTAGATGGCCTAGGAAATAAAGTGCAAGCCCAAAGAACAACCCCGATGGATCTTTTTTGAAGGGAAATAAGGTGTTCACCGTGAAGGTGCATGCCCAAAGAACATTTATAATTGTTGAATCTTTGTTTGTAGACTTTTTATAAACATATGGTTGTTGATTCTATAGAAAACGGGGTGAGCCCTAATAAAATGTTATACGTTGCAACTTTCTGCGTTATGTAAATACATGTTAATCGACCTCTATCAACAAATCTTCACCCTTAGTGTTAGCGTTCTAAATCTGTGCGCATAAATAGCTACAAGTCATGTGATATTTGACATACCCAAAGGGGGTACCCGATGTGCCGTGTCTGCCGCCTCAAAGATTAAGGCCATATGAGCGCTTAACGAGCCTTCACATCAGCTTTGAGATGGAATGTCAACCGGCTTCGAGATGGAATATCAGTTGGTTCGCTAAATTTTCGATCCTCATTTTAAGTCGACCCCCCAATAAACATGTCTAACTGAAGTTACTCAGATTCTTGAAAGCACTTAGAGGCCCACATAAAAATGATGCCATGTGGGGATGCAAAAGTCTCTTCGTTAAATTCTCATCATATGAACCCAAAAGCGACGGATCCTGATTCGCACTGCATTACCTCTCTGAAAAGGCCTTTTTCATCTAAAGTTGAGACTTCCTCTCAAACCATTAGCATAGCTTCAACTTCCCGAGGTAGTATCTGATAGCTCACCTCCATTGATGTACTCCTTGACACTTTATGGCATCTTGCATCTCCACCCTTTCTCCTAGTTACATCACTTCAAATTTTACGGGCATGACATGGAAACCCGCTTCCATCAGATGACCTCTCATAATGCCCCCAAGTCTCTCTGCCTATTTTGCTTTAATGCGAAATCCAAGGTCTGAGAAAGAAAGATATATCAAAGTCAAGCTTCTACTCTAACTCAAGTCACAAGTCTTCATAACGGAGGAGGAATGCGTCTCAAGAGGAGTGGCTTCAATGAGAAGAATGCGACTGGAGTATGGTCAAGTAGATAAGTTCATGATATAACCATGAATGAAAGGATGATGATGGTCAAGCTCCATGGTTACTTTGACCATTGACAATCGCCTAGCTTGACTAATTAAATTCTACACTTGGGAAACTCTACTTTTTTGACCCAACATGGCATAAATGTGGGGAGGGAAAGTCTCGGACCTTCAACAAGCCAAACCTACACCTTCAATGGTCCTCCAAGAAAGAGGCCAGTCGATTCAATCCCAAACACATTCCCCAACTCTACAAGTAAATCCTTAATCATGGAAAAATCTTAACGCCTCATTGGGAGCCAATTGACATCCAAAGAAGAAGTTTCTCTAAAACTATGGCTCAATTGCTCTGAGGAAGTTATATCATTGCGAAGAAGCGCCACATCCTCCTCCTTTGACGGAATATGTGCCACAGCCACCTTTTTGTCCAGCAAGTAACATCCCCAGTGAAAGAAGAGCCAAAGCTCGACCAAGCAACCTCCAGGTCTTCCACATCCACCAACAACACCCTGAGGATGGATTCCTCAATTGCCATCACCAACTTTTCGATCTCCACACCCTTGAAAGCCTCTCGGTCTACAAATTGCTTTCTCCTCCACACATCAGCAATTTTGTGCTCGCTCTTTCGATGACCTCTGCCTCAACGAAAGCACAACAGGACACCTCCACACTATCCTATCATGTAGCCTAGCTCTATAAATCACAGGTAGCGCAACCTTGCCTCCTAGTCCGCCCCACCTTTGCCCATCAAGCAAAGAAGCCACCATTTATTTACTCTCCATTCACTCACCTCGTCCTCTCACCTGAATCCTAGGGCCATCAACTCTGTCGATGCTCTCCCCTCCAAAATCATCACCACCATGCTTCTGATCCTCACTATTCATCTATTAACCTTTTATTATTCTCTTTTTGTGAAAATTATGGATAAGCATCAACCTTTAAACGATATTTTGGCTTTTAAAAAAATGCAAGTTCTTGACATCACATCATCTCCAAAAATTCCTTGAGGGTGACAAAAATATAATCATTTATGGCATAAATATTCTTACTACATCCCTTGCTCTTGCAGGTGACACTCTGTTGGCATAATATTTGCAACAAATTCCCAAAGGGTGTGCAACTTCAACTTAAGCCATGTCAAAACTCATCTTTCTTGATCAAGATCATTGATCTCAATGTACAAAACAAGCGTCTCAACTCAATGTCATTAGTGAAGGAATAGCAATTAAATATAAAGATCTCTCAACCACATTTCTCTTGTTGTTCGGAGGCCATATCCGTCATGAGGGCATATATCCAATGATGACATCAGGCCAAGAGCCTCCTCTCACATGGTCGAGAGCTTGTTTATATTTTCTCCTTGGATAACACAGTAATTCCTTCACATGACTCGATCATTTTTTCATATCAATAATTTAAATGGCATATATAACTAACTGCCACTAACTATTACAAGACATCACATAATATGAAAATAGCACGTAAATGAAAAAGAGACATGATTTTCCGTATGGTGGGACAAATCAAGGTTTGGAATACTTAAAAACCAGTAAAACAAGAACCTCAGAAGTATGGAAAATTTTCATTTATAACCAATTTTCACCGAACTCAATAATCATTTGCATTGTAATTGATTATGTAGTGATTTTATCGATATTGAGGTTCAGGCATGATCTTTTATCTTGACTAATCAAAGCTACCTTAATTTAGAATATACAAGATAAACACTAACAAGAACTTAGCTAAGAGAAGAATGGCCTCTACTATCTTGCATTCCTTCATATTCTAATTCTCATGGCGTTGCGTGTATCTTTGACGGTCCTTTACTTTAGCATCTTCGCCTTGGACATCATTATGCTAAGGCTATCTCCATGATGTTCCTTAAATTTTCTACGTTGAAGCCCTTTGAGTGTGAGGCGTGCCAGTTCGGGAAACATCATCGAGCGTCCTTTCCTGCACGTGTTGAGCCCCGTCATGAAGTTCTTTTTGCTCATATCCATTACAATATATGGGGACCTTGTTCGATCTGTACTCTAGGTGGATACAAATATTTTGTTTTTTTGTTGATGATTATGGAAGATCCTCCTGGGTCTATCCGTTAAAGGAAAGTTCGGAGATCAATAAAATTTTCAAGAATTTCTTTCAGTACATCAAAACAGTATTATCTACTTATGTTCAGACTTTTCATACTGATAATGCTTTAGAATTCACACATGTCTTGACGACATTCTTTGCTTCCCATAGAACAATCCACCAAACATCATGTCTGTATACCTCTCAACAAAATGAGGCAGCGGAATGGAAACTTAGACATCTTCTTAACATTGCTCGGTCCCTTCTCACTCAGATGAAGGTTCCAAAGACTCTATTGGGGTGATGCCATTCTTACTGCTATTCATCTTATCAACATGGTCCCATCTTTGATTCTAAAGGGGTCCACTCCTTTCGCATTAGTCTATCCCAATGAGTCACTCTTCCCGCTACCTCTGAGAATTTTTGGGTATAAAGCATTGTCCACAAATTCCATGATGATGATAAGCTGACACCTAGGGAGATAAAGTTTATCTTTCTTGGCTATTCACGTACCAAAAAAGGTTACATGTGCTATGATCATGTTGGGCATCGATACTATATTTCTGTGGATGTTACTTTCTTTGAACAGACTAGTTTCTTTACACAATCTATCACGGATATTCCCTTGGATCTTCCTCTACCACCAATTGTTTATAAGCGCAAGCATACATCCATGCATGCTCATGTGCCTTTGCCAGTTCCTTTTTTTGCAAGATGGCGTGACATCTTCAAGTGCTCCCACTACTGCTGCCTTGGATGCTCTTCAGGAGCTTCCCATAGCTATCCACAAAACAAAGAGGCAATGTACTTTCCACCTATGTCTCTTTTCACTTCTACTGCTAGTTTGTCATGTTCTGACAGTAGATATGCATATGCTCTCATGACTATTTTTGTTTCCAGATATGATCATAGTGCTTTATAGAATTATGGCTGGCGATAGGCAATGAATGACGAAATGGAAGCTCTCACATCAAGAGGAATGTGGGACCCAGTACTGTGTCCAATGGGAAATCGACCAATAGCCTGTAGATGGGTCTTCACAATAAAACAATCTCCTGATGGATCTATTGAGAGATTGAAAGCACGACTGGGTGTGAAAAGATTTACACAAACTTATGGGGTTAACTATTTCTAGACTTCCTCCCCAGTAGTAAGGATGGACTCTATTCGCACTATCCTTTCAATAGATGCCAATAAGGGATGACCTATTTTTCAACTTGATGTGAAGAATGCCTTCCTCTATGGAGATCTTGAGTAGGAGGTTTACATCATATAGCCTCCAGGTATGAAGTCGAGGGGGAGTGTGTATGCCGACTTCGCAAGGCCATATATAGCCTAAAGTAGAGTCCTCGAGCATGATTTGTAACTCACTACTGAGATCAATACTCTTGACTTCCAGATAACAACATCTGATTACTCTGCTTTTGTCAGACGACGGCTCATTGGTACTGCCAAACTTGCAGTTTATGTCATTTCCTCAAATTTCAGTGAAATTCGGTCGAATTTCTGTCGAATATCGATATCCAGTCGAAATCGAAATTCGACCGAAATGACCAAAATATGTGGGTCCTAGTACAAAAAATGACCGAAATTCCGGTCGAAATTCCATTAAAATTCCATCGAAATTCTGTTTTGGTCGATACCGAAATGGTGACCGACCGACATTTAGGGTCTGGTTTATGTTGATGATATGGTTGTCATAGATGATGATGATGATGAAGGCATATTACAGACCAAGGCTTTCCTTCATAAGGTCTTCATCACGAAGGACCTTGACCAACTCTGCTACTTAGCTTAAAAGTAATACATACTACAGAGGCACTTTACCCCTCATAGAGGAAATACTGCTTAAACATCCTAACCAAGCTTGTAAAAGTCAGTCAATTAGGCTGACTAGTCGGTCTGACTAGTCAAGTCGGGGGGAAGTCGGCCTAGTCGGCCATTAGTTAGTCCACCTGACTAATCAGGTCGACTAATCGGCCGACTTTTATATCAAGCTTTTTTATTTTTTAGTTGTTTGCTTCTTTTAAAAGCAAACTTATACTAATATGCTTAATGTTATATTTAAAGTCAATTACTTCTTTTGTTTCATTATGATAGTATAGAAAATGTACAAAACTATGTTAATATATAATAATATATGTATAAAAAATGATTCATATACTTCTTTTGTTTCATTATGATAGTATAGAAAATGTACAAATCTATGTTAATATATAATAATATATGTATAAAAATAATTTATATATTTAAAATAATTAAAAAATTCAAAATCAACTAATGACCGACTAAATCTGATTAGTCACCTGACTGCGGATTAATTCTTAGTGACCCCGCCGACTGAGTACCGACTACCGCTTTCTGTAACCTTGATCTTAACTGAGGCCGGACTACTTGGATTCAAGCCTTCTGGTATCCCTGCAGACCCGAGGAAGCACTCTACTTTAGTTGATCATGCATTTGAAGACACTACACGATACAAAAGCCTAGTTGGCAAACTGTTTTACCTTACTATTACTAGACCGGATATATCTTACGATGGGTGCAAAGCCAGCCAACACATGTAGAAATCACTTTACAATCATTGACAGGATGTTCTTCTGATCCTATGCTACTTATGAGTATTATAGGGTTTCGGTCTATATAAAAACCCCTCGACCTCATGAATAAGATATCTCATCGTGTTCTCTCATTATTCTCCATAATAGTATAAGTGCATATGCAAAAAACATCCCCATGAAGCCATGAAGGTAAGGTTTCAATTGAGATATATAAAACAGAAATATGCATTCAATAAGATTCTCAAAAGATCAGTCGAAGCAAATAAGAATGATGCTTGTCTCTAGCAGAGAGGTTAAAGATTAGAAGCTTGCAAATTGATGTTTTTTTAAATAGCCAATATGCTCTGGTGTGACAGACAAGCAGTTATAATGAACAGTTCAGTTACAGGTTTACAAAGACAAGAGTGGTGGACTCTTCCGGAACTAGAAAAAACAATTCAGAACTGGTCAGGTGTAAGTCAATAATGCATGATAGGTTTGGATATGCAACACTATGGATGTGCTCCCACTGCTCCGTCAAAAAAATCATGCATGGAAGATTTATCCGATAAATTTTGGTGAAATTTCCTCTAAAAATAGTGAAATTATGACCTATTGTTGTTCCCATTTATGAATAATTTTTGGTGAAATTTCCTCTAAAAAATGGTGAAATTATGACCTATTGTTCCCATTTATGAACTTCCTACCTGAACCAACGACATGGTAATGATTATAAGAAAATGAATGGCTCGTTTCCCAACTTGTCTTGTTAGGAAACTAACCATGGTAATGATCTTTTAGGCCTTAATCATTACAGCCTGCAGTAAAAATTCTGGGAAGCAACTAAGATAAGTTATTGTACTAAGCAGGCTAGTGAGAATTCTTGCATGTATACATATAAGATGTGTATCAGATTGATAGATTTGTTATACTTACCTCCTCAAATTCCTTGTAAGAAAATTCCTTTGCGATATCTTTTCGAGTTACTGCCTGTTGCCATAGAGATATTAAAAATGGATGATCATGTCTGCAAGAAACAAATTCATTACAATTTTCCTAAATAAAAAGGTATAGTAGTAAATTCAACAAAAAATTTGATGTAAACGGAATTCAGGGATGAGAGGGGAAGTGAGAAGAGTGCCATTAGTGACGTAGGTTAAGTTAGGAACGAGAAGAAGGGAGGATTACATAGAAAAAGGAAGAAGGGTGAGAGGCATGAGAGTCCAAAAGAAAATAACCAATGAAATCAAATCCTAATTAAATTCTGAACCTTCCCCGATTGATAGACTCGTTGACTAATTTAAAATGATATCACATGCCATACTTGAAGTTCAGTAATTGATCTCTGTCAAGATATATTTCTATATTTCTGTACCTTTTATATATCTTTCAATTCTTCTGTCTATTTTATATAATTTGTTCATAGGTCTCTCCCTATATAAGAGAGCCTAGGTCTCAAGGAATAAACAATACTTTCGTTTTTCCCAATATGGTATCAGAACAGCGGTCCTAAAACCGTGCTCTGAAACCCTAACCCTAAGCCCCACCCCACGTCTCCTCCCCTTCACGTGGGTCCCCGCCCCTCTCCATGCGGGCCGCCACCCCTCTCCATGCAGGCCTCCGCCCCTCTCCACGTGGGTCATCGTTGCCTGACCCCGCAGGCCGCCACCGCCCATCTCCACGTGGGCAGACGCCGGCTAGCCCCATCGCCACCTCCACGCGTGCCACCCCTTTCACGTGGGCCATCGCCGTCACCCGACTCCTCCGCTCCTTCCGCGCGGGCCACCACTCTCGCCCGATCACGCCATCCTCCTCTAAAAGCACCGTCACCACGACCTCTTTCTTGATGGGATTGGGTGCACGAGTCTGCACATGCAATCATATCTCTCTACGTCAGTGTAGATAAGTCCTTGTTTAGTCTTCAACCCTAGTACTCTCGAGCCATCATGTCAGAAAGCAAGGTCAATATTCCCTCCACGGGTGCCTTCAGAGGTCATGCGTCTATCGTAAAGATGGATGAGTCAAACTATGAACTGTGAGCTATGCAGTTCATGAGTATGATGAAGTCTACAGGTAAGGAACGTATTCTTACCGATGAAGAGCCGACTGAGAAGACTGGGGTTAACACCTCATAGGAGGCAGACGATGCATATGCCAAGGTTTGGCTTTCGATACATTGGTCATAGAGATCGCCAATTACATACTCCATCAGCCCACAACCAAGGCGATGTGGGATATTCTTGCTGCTACTTATTCACAGATAAAGAATGAGACAAAGATTTTACAACTCCAACACGATATCTTTACCATCAAACAGAAAGGACATCCTCTCCACTCATTATATACATCCTTACGTGGGATGTTTGAGAAGCTCTATAGCTTCATGCCCCTTACATTTACCCCTGAGCAGCAGAAGATTTATAAGAATGTCATCATGGTTGGTGTGTTCCTGGGCAGCCCTTGATCCTGAGTATGAGGCGGACCGTTCTCAGATTTTGCAGAATATACTATTCCTCCTATGGAGGAAGCCTTCCGCAGACTCACTCGAATCATTGTTTCATTTTCTACTGCCAGTCAGACTTCGTCGGCGATGGCGGCCTCCCGAAGGCGAAGAGGTCCTTCTCAGTTTCGTGGACGAGGACCTCGCGGCAGAGGAGGTCGTGTTCGTCAGTCATGTAACTTTTGCCATCGTTCTGGACATATCAAAGATACATGCTACTCTAAGCATGGGTTTCCTGCCTCTGCTCGAGTGGCTGAGCATATTGAGCCTCCGACTACCTCCTCTATAGATCAACGATTTGATGATCTTGTAGCTCGATTGAGGGGCATTATACCTCCAGCCAGTCCTGCCATGTCTTTCTCGGCATCTGGGAGTCACTCTGATGTGGTTGCTTCCGCCTCCTCCAGGCAGTATCTCAGGTAGTACTTATGCACTCACTAGAAGTTGTGGATCCAATGTTATAGAATGGATTCTGGACTCCGGTGCCACGCATCACTTGTGTGGAGACATGGATCAACTAAAAGCGTACATATAGGTTCCTTTAGGGCGCACTATGGTTATTACAGATGAGACTCATTCCCCAATCATTGGATAGGGGAAGATTAGTTTGACACCCTCTATGCATTTACAGAACATGTTGCATTCACCTGACTTTTCCATGAACATGTTATCTATTAGTCAGATTAGAAAGGACTTACATTGTCGGGCTATTTTTTATCCATCTTCTTTTGTATTTCAGGACATCCTTATGGGCAAGGTGATTGGGTGTGGCCGTGAGCAAGGTGGCTTCTATCGCTTAACCCGAACTCCATATGCTGGCATTTCTTCTCTTTCCGCTAGATCTGTCTCACCCTTCATGTGGCACTTGCGCTTTGGTCATCTCCCGCTCTAGAAAATGTGTCGTGTCCGGCCTCAGATTTCTCCTAACCTGTCCTTTCAATGTGAGGGTTGTCAGTTGGAAAAGCATCATCGGTCTGCATTTCCCAATCGTCAGGGTCGGAGCAATAGCTCCATTTTTGAGTTGTTTCATATAGATATTTGAGGTCCCAGTCATGTACAGTGGATGATTTCTCTCGTTTGTCTTGGGTTTTTCTATTAAAGAATAAATCTGAAGCTAGAGATGTTATTAAAACATCTCTCACTGAAGTACAAAATGTGTTTTCCTCATCTGTGAAAATGGTGAGAATTGACAATGCCTTAAAAGTCTGCACTCATTCCTTATCCAATTACTTTTCAACCCAAGGTATAATACATCAGACATCATGAGCCTATACTTCCCAACATAATGGTGTTGCAGAGAGGACGCATCGTCATTTGCTTGATGTTACAAGGACTTTTCTCGTTCAGAGTTGTGCTCTGCATTCTTTTTGGGGTGATACGGTTCTTACGGCATGTTATCTTATTAATGCCCTCGTCGATTGGGTGTGAAAATTCCATTCTTTTTTGCTTTTTTTGAAAAGGAATTGTTCTCACTTACTCCTCGTATGTTTGGTTCGATCGCATTTGTCCACCAATTGTCTCCAGGTATAGACAAGCTCTCACCTAGGGTTGTCAAGTGTGTCTTTGTTGGGTACTCTAGGACACAAAAAGGTACATGTGTTATGATCCTCTGCACAGGGAATATTATGTTAGTGCTGATGTCACATTTTTCGAGTCGGTGATGTATTTTTTCTCCAACAGGTGATCGGTTAACTTCATCAGACTCTGATAATGAAATATACATGCCACCACCCCACCTTCTTCACCGCAAGTCCTTAAATGTCGGTTTCGGTCACCATTTCGGTATCGACTAAAACAGAATTTCGATGGAATTTCGGTGGAATTGCGACCAGAATTTCGGTCATTTCGGTCATTTTTTGTACTAGGACCCCCATATTTCGGTCATTTCAGTCGTTTCGATCGAATTTCGATTTCGATTGGATATCAATATTCGACAGAAATTCGACTGAATTTCGCTGAAATTTGAGGCCATGCTTCACCGATACTACCACCACCGTCACCATCACCACCCCCACCTCCTACTGTGGTCCCAGTTCCACCTTTACGGCATCAATATACCCACTGGCCCACTTCTTCTCATGGTCACCGCTCGTCATCTAGCACACGTCAGGTATATTCTGAATACATAATTTCTAATGATGGGTCTGGTGATCTACCTGAGCAGAGATCTATACATGAGACAGGTGTGAAGGCTACTGAGTTGGACTTACCTATTGTGCTTCGAAAGCAGAAGCGCAACAACACATCATATCCTATTGCATCCATGGTCTCTTTTGATCACTTGACTGGTAATTTCATGAAATTTGCAGTTGCGTTGTCAGTCGTGCCCATTCCACGGAATTATCAGGAGGCCCTACAGGACAGTTAATGGCGATTAGCTATGGAATACGAGATGGTTGCTCTTCAGTCGAGAAGTACTTGGAGTCTTTGCTCCGTCCCCGTTGGGGCATCTATAGTAAGTTGCAAATGGGTTTTCACAGTAAAGCAGAATGCAAATGGTAGCATTGAAAGGTACAAAGCTCAGTTGGTAGCTTGTGGGTTTACTCAGACATAAGTCGTGGGTTATCTTGACACATTCTCTCCAGTAATTCATCGTTTGACATTACGTATTCTTTTCTCTGTTGTCGTAGTCGAGATTGGCCTCTGTTTCAATTGGATGTCAAGAATGCCTTTCTGTATGGTGATCTTCAGGAGGAAGTCTATATGCAACAGCCATCGAGGTTTGTTGTTAAGGGGGAGTGCTCACAAGTGTGTAGACTCCATAAGGCTATTTATGGCCTTAAGCAGAGCCCTAGAGCTTGGTTCCAGAAGCTCTCAAACTTGTTTGAGAAACAGGGGTTCAAACGGTCGAATGTGGATCATTCTCTTTTTACACAAAGAACCTCTAGAGATATGACTGCTATTATGATGTATGTTGATGATATTCTCATTACAGGAGATGATATGCAGGGAATAAAGAGGGCAAAAGAATTTCTGAGTCGTGAATTTGTTACCAAGGATCTGGGAGCCCTAAGATACTTTCTGGGATTGGAGGTTTCCAGAAAACAACAGGAGTTTGTGATGAATCGGAGAAAGTATATCACTGACTTATTGAGTGACACGAGTATGCTTGGATGTCGACCTGCGACTACACCCATGGATCCAAGCAGGAAGCTCTATGATGATGATACTGATGAGGTGGACAAGAGAAGATACAAAAAGTTGGTTGGAAAGCTTATTTATATTACCATTACTAGGCCTGACATTTCATTTGCAGTCAGTCGGGTGAGCCAGTTCATAGAACAACCGCGTCAAGTTCATACGGATGCTATACAGACGATACTAAGGCATCTCAAATCTTCTCCAGGTGCGGGACTACTATTTAAAAGGGGTGATTCTATGACTATATCAGCATGTGCAGATACAGACTATGCGGGATGCCCCAAGGATAGGAAATCCACATCAGGGTTTGCTTTGTTAGAGATTCTCTTGTCTCATGGAAAAGTACAAAGCATACTGTTGTTGCTAGATTTAGTGTTGAATCTGAGTATAGAGCTATGGCAGTGGGTTCGAGCAGTCCTAACAGACTTACATATAGATGTTCCTCTTCCAATGTCGCTGGAATGCGACAACCAGGTTGCCTTGTTCATTGCTAATAATCTTGCATTCCACGAGAGGACAAAGCACATTGAAGTTTATTATCATTATATACGCGACATGATCTAGAAGGGCTTTATTTCTACATCTCATGTCAGCTCAAAGGACCAAATGGCAGACATCTTCACCAAAGCGCTACTTAAAGGGCCCTTCTAGAAGTGTTCATCCAAGCTGAGCATGAAAGATATCTATGCTCCATCTTGAGGGGGAGTGTCGAGATATATTTCTATATTTCTATACCCTTTATATATCTTTCAGTTCTTCTGTCTATTCTATGTAATTTGCCTATAGGTCTCTCTCTATGTAAGAGAGCCTAGGACTCAAGGAATAAACAACTCTTTCGTTTTCCCAACAATCTCAAATTATTTATTACAATTATAAAGGATGCAAAACTAAAATAATCGTAACTCCTTTTTATCAAACTCACAGCCCCAATACGGCTTGTCCAAAGTCCAATGCCACCTCAGCCCGTGGACAGTTACCTAAAACCAAGAATGTCACTACGGCTAACCATCTAATTCCTGATTGTTGTGGAAATGGGATTCTGGATTGCACCAATTCACTTCTGCTAGGAAGAACTCCTGTAAATTGCCTTGATTTGTATATCTGACAAGTGTTAGTAGGTAGAATTTTGAGGCTCGGGATGATATATGGCCAATTCCACAAAGTTGTAAGAATCTTTTAAATTAAAAAAAAACGGAATTTTCTGCAAATTTCAGAGTCTGTAGACCGTTCTGCAAAGTTTCACCATGTTGGGTTTGGTTGCAATTTTGGTAAATATTTAAGAGTGCTGAAAAATCTCAAGAGGCCATTTTAGATCTCTAGTTAATTTTCGATCTTATTTATTTTGAATGAAAAAGAGGGAACACAAATTGGTGCCATTCCGGCTATATATTAACAACTCACACACAAAAATTGCATAATACAAGACTCCTTAAGAACCTTAGTATAATCCAGAAGTTCAGAATGTTTTTGGGCAAAAATCAGAAACTTTTTTTTAAAAGCGAACATGTCAATTTCACTAACTCAGCCAAGGTCGGTCCCAGGTTCGGATAAATTAAGGAGGGTTGCGCGTTAGGTAGCTGACAACCAGCTCAAGAGAGACAAATTCTTACATAGTGTCACAAAACAATTCGGATCTTTTCAACATGGATTTAAGCAGACATTTAAATTACATTGGGACATTCCCTACTAGTGATGTGTTGCATCGCCCAAATGCAATGAGAAGTTGGCAAGGGTCACTACATCGCTGCCCAGATATAGTTCAAAATTTGAAAGGGTTCTCGCATGAGGAATGCATGCGAGTAAATAAGCTAGTTCCACTGCATCGTCACCTGGATGTAGTCCAAAATTTGTGAGGGTTCTCGCATGATGGACGTATGCAAGTAAAAAAGTTAGTCCAAAAGAGGTTGCAAAGGAAGTTGCGGATAGGTAATCGGGATATTGGCACTTTGACTAGCAAATCTATGGAGATAGTAGTACTATGGAAAGAAGGAAGATTCAAATATTGTCTCTGTGGAGAGGAATACTTTTCTATGTTTATTCTAATGGGTTTAGGGCTCCTTATATAGAAAAACCCTAGAAACCCTAGAGAGTACATGGAAAGGAAAAATACATAACTGCCCCTTACTGGGGTTATAATAAGAAACGTCTCATGATTACTAACACTCCCCATCAAGTTGGAGTGTAGTTATCAGTCATGCCCAACTTGGATACAATCCATGACAGGCGTTTCTTTGGTAATGCTTTTGTGAAGGCATCTGCAAGCTGTAGATCAGTACTAATGTGTGGAGTGGTAATTCTTCCAATCTTGATTGCATCCCGTACGAAGTGGCAATCAATTTCTATGTGTTTGGTTCGTTCATGAAATACATGATTTGTAGCAATGTATGTTGCAGACTTGTTGTTACAATACAGGGGGATAGGTGTAGTGACATTAATACCCAGCTCTTGAAGAAAGGCCTATAACCACGTGATCTCACAGGTGGCTTGTGCCATTGCCCTATACTCTGCTTCCGCACTTGACCTGGATACAACGGTCTGCTTCTTGCTTCTCCAGGTAACAGTGTTTCCTCCAACCATCATAGCATAGTCTGTAGTCGAGCGTCGATCTTCTGGAGAGCTTGCATAATCAGCATCTGCATAGGCAACCATGTCCGTGTGTCCATTTGCTTTGTAGAAGAGTCCACAACCTGGAGATTCCTTTAAGTATCGAAGAATTTGGAGAACATCCTGCCAGTGACTGTAACATGGACGTTCCATATGTTGGCTTGCTCTGTTTACTGCATAGGAGATATCTGGTCTGGTTATAGTAAGGTAGAGAAGTTTACCAACAAGGCTTATATATCGGGAGACATCCTCAAAGGCTGAATCAGATAAGGTGGCATGCTTCTTTGGGTCAGCAGGAATACCAGAGGGCTTGCATCCAAGAAATCCTGCTTCAGTAAGTATGTCCATGCAGTACTTCCTTTGTGAGAGGTGAAGTCCTTCGGTAGTGCGAAGTACCTCTACGCCTAAGAAGTAGCGTACAGATCCAAGGTCCTGGGTAACAAATACCTTTTGAAGGAAGGCCTTGGTTCTGATATCCCATTGTAGTCGTCACCTGTGATAACCATATCATCAACATAGACTGCAAGTATAACGGTTCCAGTTGCTCATTTCCTGACAAATACAGAATAATCAGATGTCGTCCTCTTGAAACCAAGAGTGGTTATTTCTGTAGTAAGCCTGTCAAACCATGCTCTTGGACTTTTCTTGAGACCGTATATGGCCTTGCGAAGTCGACATACATACTCCCCCTCGACTTCATAGCCCGGAGGTTGTTTCATATATACCTCCTCATCAAGATCGCCATAAAGAAATGCATTTTTCACATCAAGCTGAAAGAGGGGCCAAGATTTGTTTGCAGCAACAGAGAGAATAGTTCGGATAGATCCCATACGTGCAACAGGAGAAAATGTCTCAAAATAATCGACACCATAGGTTTGTGTAAAACCTTTAGCCACAAGAAAAGCTTTTAATCTATCAATTGTGCCATCCGGGGATTGTTTGGCCGTAAAGACCCATTTGCATGCTACAGGTCGAACACCTTTCGGACATTGAACAAGATCCCATGTCCCTCGGGAAGTAAGTGCATTCATTTCTTCATTCATTGCATGTTTCCAACATGCGTTCTGTAGAGCACTAATGTGATCTCGTGGAATGGAGACAGTCATAAGAGCATCGGCGTACCGACGGTCATTGGAAGATAAGCCAGATGGGGATGTGTAGTTGGATATGGGGTAAGTAGCACAGCGTCTTCTACTCTTTCGTAGAGCAATGGGAAGCTCTAGAGGATCATCCGGGACATTCTTGTAGGGGACAGTCGAAGATGGCATATTATCCTGTAGTAACGAGACTGGTAAAGGGATTGCTGGTGGTGTAGGAGTGTGACGTTGTTTATGGACGATGGATGGCGAAAGAAGATCAAGTGAAATATCAGTTGCAGAATCTGAGAAGAAGCTAGTTTGCTCAAAGAATGTTACATCAGCAGAGATGTAATACGATGACAGCAGGATCGTAGCATCTGTACTCTTTCTGAGTTCGTGAGTAACCTAGAAAGACGCATTTGATAGCCCGTGGTGAGAGTTTGTCGATAATCTGAAATTTATGGACAAAGGACACACATTCAAAGATCCGCAGAGGAAGAGGAAATGGAGATTCATTAGGATAAAGAAAGGAGAATGGAGTAGAACCATGAAGAGTAGGCGAAGGTACTCTGTTTATTAGATAGACGGCTGTGAGAATAGCATCACCCCAGTAGGTTTTGGGGACATTCATCTGAGATAGAAGAGAGCGAGCAACATTTAGAAGATGCCTCAGTTTCCGTTCTGCTATCCCGTTTTGTTGGGACGTGTAGGGACAAGAAGTTTGGTGGATGGTTCCCTCAGAGGCAAAGAAGGAGGCAAGGTCATGTTGGGTGAATTCTAATGCGTTGTCAGAACGAAAAATTTGTATGTTAGACGAGAAAACATTTTTAACATAATGAAAGAAGTTCTTTATGATAAGATTAATCTCCGAACGTTCTTTGAGCAGAAAAACCCAAGATAACCTGCTGAAATCATCTACAAAGACAACAAAATACTTGTGACCACTTAGTGTTTGGACCGAACAAGGTCCCCAAATATCACAATGAACTAATGAAAAAGGAGCAGAACGACAGGGCTCAGTACGAGAAGGAAAAGAGGCTCGATGATGCTTCCCAAACTGACACGCCTCGCACTCAAAAGTTTTTAGCGATGAAAGTTCAGGGAACATCATAGAGAGGGCTTTAGCGGATGGATGACCAAGACGAAGGTGCCATAGTAGAGGATAGGTGAAGATGGAAGCCGCACCCGAGAAACCAGAGTCTGTAGAAATGTCAAGATAATATAGTCCATTCTTCTCATGCCCCCCACCAAAAATTTTCTTCGTCCGGACGTCCTGAAAATAACAACAAGATTTATCAAATATCACTTTACAGTCAAGTTCAATGCATAGCTTATGAACAGATAATAAGCTTAGAGGGAAGGCAGGAGCACAGTGAACCCCTGTTAGTCGTAGTGTGGATGTGAACTCCATAGTGCCCACACTAGTGATAGGCGAATAATCTCCATTGGCAACCCGAACCGATTTCACGACCGAAGAAGGTCGGGAAGAGGACAGAAGACTACCTTCTCCTGTGAGATGTGTCGATGCTCCTGAATCAATGATCCAGGCAGGCGCAGATGTCGAAGCAGTGCTGGCAGTAGTACTCGAGATTGTTGCAATACTGGCAGTAGATGCAGAAGCAGTAGTATAAGTGGGAGTATTCTGCAGCAGTTGTCTTAGTCGGGCATATTCTGAGGCAGTAAAAGAGGGTTGACTATCACCAGTATGTTGTTCAGATACATCATAGTAAGTATCAGAGATGACAGAATCATATGCATTGTTGGCATTAGGGGGCATGCCAAATTTGGCCCAACACCTGTCTGACAAGTGATTCATGCGACCACAATGAGTGCAAGGTGGAAAACGATCACGTCCTTGGCCACAGGATGAGTCTCGTCCACGGCCCAAAGTTCGACCACGTCCCTGGCCAGAATCGCGTCCACGTCCTCTAGAGTGAAAAGATCTTCCCCTTGTAAAATGTGCTGATGTCTCGGCAGACGGAGGAGGAGGCGGAGACTCAAGTTCTTGTAGACGACCAAAAATGGTCTCAAGATTAGGCAACGCTGCAGCTGTTAGAAATTGATCCTTGACATGTTTATATCGAGGATGTAAACCTGATAAGAATCTGTAAACCTGCCATTCTGCCCGTTCTCCTACGTGCTTATCGCAACAGGCAGGTTGAAAGATAAGAAGTTCTTCAAATAGACCTGTCAGTAGTCTATAATATTCGACTAATGATGTGTCGCCTTGGTTTGTGGACCAAATCTTAGTGTATATATCAGAAAGCCTAGATTTTGTTGTTTGTTGGGAATATGTATTTTCAAGGCTCTCCCACATCGCCTTGGCAGTCTCCTTATAGAGGAGATTGGATGCAATGGAAATGTCAACACTGTTCGTCAACCATGCAATAACCTGACAGATATCGGCATACCAAGTATCATAATCCTTGTCTGTCGCATCCAGTAGGACAGTGGTAAGAACATAGTTCTTACGTTGGCCACCAATGAAAACTTTGAAGGACCGAGCCACATAACGTAGTTCTCGGATCCCTTCAGTTTGATAGTAGTGCCCTGATTCATCATTGAAGGTGTCGCATACAGGGGTTTGGAGTCCACAGAATTGGAACTAGATGTCATGGCGGCCGAGTATAATGAGAAGTATAATGAGCAGTAGATAAACTAGTCTATCTCAATGATCATGAGAACTTATGAGAACATCATCATGCTATTAATAAACAGACCGTCGTGCAAGGAGTACCGTGCGAGGCGAACTTGTGAAATAGCGCCGCAAAGAAAAAATAGTCTGGAGACGGCCTGGAGGCGGCCTGGAGGTGCCCTGGACGGTCGGATAAGAGACAGATAAGAGCTTGAATGCCGTGGATTGCCTGGCTCCTGGAGGGACGGCCTGAAGGGAGAGCGCCTGGAGGGGTGGGCGGCCTGGAGGGAGAGCGCCTGGTTGCAGAGCCTGGTGCGCGTGGGGTGCGCGCAGGGGCGAGTGCGCGCGATGGACGACGCCTGGAGGTAGGGCGGCCTGGAGGGAGGGCGCCTGGATGGAGATGGCACGGCTGGGGCGAGCGAGGAGATGGAGATGGCGTGGTGTGGGCGGCAGGGCATGGTGTGCGCGCCTGGATGGAGATGGCGCGGCGTGGGCGCGCGGGGAGATGGCGGCGCAGCGCAGGGCCTGGAGGGAGATGGCGTGCGCGTGACGCGCGGGGGGGTTGCGCGCGGGGTATGGGGGTGCGCGGGGTGCAGGGAGGGGCGCGCGTGGTGCGTGTGGGTTCCGGGGCTGCGCAGAGGCGGCGTGGGCACGGTGGGGAGAGGGTGCGATGGCGTGGGGAGGAAGGTGGATGGCGTGGAGGCGCGGGTGGGTTCCCCTAGGTCCGGGGCTCGCGCATGACGAGGGGTGGTGGGGGCAGCGGGTGGGGAGAGGGAGAGATTAGGTCAGAGCCCCAGTCCAGGATCGGTGCTCTGATACCATGTGGAGAGGAATACTTTTCTATGTTTATTCCAATGGGTTTAGGGCTCCTTATATAGAAAAACCCTAGAGAGTACATGGAAAGGAAAAATACATAACTGCCTCTTACGGGGTTATAATAAGAAACGTCTCATGATTACTAACAGTCTCAAAGAGACAAAATGGATTTGAGAGAAAGTAAGGGAGATCGAGAAGATAGGCTTTAAACTTTGGTATTCATGTAAAGATAAGGGCGGAAATGATGTTGGAATGGTTGTTCATAAGGATTTGAAGGAATGTGTGGTTGAGGTGCAAAGATTCGGAGAACGAATTATTTTGCTAAAAGTAATGGTCGAAGAAGAAATTCTGAATATCATCCCAGTTTATGCACCGCAAATTAGTTTATATGAAATGATTAAACATGCTTTTTCGAGGGATTTAGATAAGATTATGACAAGAATCCCATAAAGATAGATGATTTGCCTAGATGGAGATCTTAATAGACATGTGGGAAATGATGCTTCAGGGTATGATAGTGTTCATGGAAAACATGGCTTTGGGAATAGAAATGAAGAGGAAAAAATCATTCTGGATTTTGTAACGACTTATGATTTTTTCATAACAAACGCTCTCTTCAAGAAGAGGGAGGAGCATTTAATTAGTTATAAGAGTGTCCCGACTAAAACACAAATAGATTACTTTGTGTTGAGAAGAAGAGAGTTATTTGGCAAAGACTGCAAAGTAATCTCATGAGAGAGTTTAACCATCCAACATCGCTTGTTAGTCATAGATATGCAAATAAAAGGGTTGGTAAAGAAAAGAAGGGTTTCGAAGATCACTAGAACTAGACGGTGGAATCTTCAATTGAAGCAGTCAATCTTCAGGGAAAAGATTTTAGAAGACTTGTCTTGTGATAGCAACAGAAGTGCAAACGAGATGTGGGAGGTAGAATCTTGTATCCGAAGGGTAGCCAAAAAGATGTTAGGCGAGTCAAAGGGAGGAGCTCCAAGCCAAAAGAAGGCTAGGTGGAGTGGAGGGGTGCAAGAGAAGCTCAAAATTAAAAGAGCATGCTTTAAAGCTATGTCTAAAGATAGAATATATGAAATTGTCAAAACTACAAAATAACAAAGAATGAAGCAAAGAAGGTTGTAAGAGAAGCTAAGTAAAAAGTTTATGAAGTTTGGTACAAAAATATCGACTCTAAGAAGGGCCAGAAGGATATATTCAGGTTGCTTAAAGCAAGAGAAAGAAGATCAAAGACCTTTCACAAGTGAGATACATTAAAAATGAGGAAGGTCAGGTGTTTGTTACTCAGAAGGATATAGAGACTAGATGGAAGCAGTACTTCCATAAAATTTTCATTAGGGAAGGAAATAGAGAGATCACTTTGGGAGATCAAGCTAGTAGTGAAAGTTACTTGAATCGTGAAAGTTATATATGAATACAAAGGAAAGAAGTAGACGATGCTTTGAAGGTTATGAAATCTAGGAAAGATGTAGTGTAACATCCGGGATCCACGTAAACCTGAACCCGACCCGATTTGGGTCCGATTAACCCAATAAAGTTGTTTGTCAATGCCAAACAACTTAAATCGATCAATTGATCGAGAATCAAAAGTCGTTCGGGTAAAATCAATCAAAAATCGGCCACATCGTAATGCGTGCCTTGAAAAAGCCGCGACGCAAATTCAGAAACCGCAAAACGAACCGAGACCGTCATTAGATCCGATTCGACGAAACAAGACTAACGGAATCGACCGTTCGTCAATCGGAGGTCGTTTGATATTTTTAATTCGTAACATTTAACCCCAAATCGAAACTGTATCTCGAAAATTTCGGGGATCCAAACCCGACCAAAAATATATCAATATTATACTCATATTGACCGTCGTTTTGAGACGGTTAAATTGAGATATTGCGTGTCGAAATCCGAGGTTCGAGGTACAAATACGGTCAACTTTATGTATGATAAATAAGAAGAAACATTGGTTTTAAAAAAATATATTATATTGTCTGCTGAACAGTAACAGCTACGGCAGTTGTAATCTTTTTTAAAAAATAAAAAAACCTCACTCTTCTCCACTTGGCATTATCCTCCTCTCCATTTGGCCAACAATTGAGACCCTCCTACCCTTATAAATATCACCATAAGCCTCCAAATCCTTCAAACATTCCAGCCGAAACATTCCTTTCCTCTTCTTTTCTATTACATTTCCCATCTTTTTCTTAAACGTTTCCCAACAGTAAGAAGGCTCCAGCCCTTCTCTATTGGAAACTCTGTTGCAGTCTTCTACAGAGAGGCAACATCGGTTGTTGTTTCTCTTCCCAACAAGTTAGTGCCTAATTCCAGCAATAGGAGGGCTTCTGACCTGCTGTGAAGTTCCAATCAGCCACCATAACTCTTGCTCCTGGAGCTGCATGCAAGTCCATGATCTCTATTCTTAAGAGATCCACATAGGTACACTTCCATACCCATCTCCTTGCTGCCATGCATGCACTTTAGATTTGATCATGTGTATAATTTCTTACCTCTCCTCTCTTTTTGTCATGCATGAATTTATACAATAAACTTGATCTTGTTGGGAATGTTATTAGAATCTTAGGATTTGATTTTGGGGTAGGTATTTCTCTACAGAGATTGTCTGACAAACAAACTCACCAAGTGTTTTACTTCATCAAATTAAATTATAAAAGCACTTGAGTATGTTAAAACACTAGTCCATGTTAAGCTGGAAATGATTAATGAAAGTTAATAATCAGAGTATTGTTAATTATAAATATATATAGTGCCGAATCACATGGATAAGAAAGAGATTCGAGTCTTCTTGCAACTATATGTAGTGACAAATTTGAAGATGGGAACTATTATATATATATTCTACTAGTGATATTTCTCTGACACTGGATGTGGTGAAAAATCTCAAGTCTGGATAGTAATTAGAAAGGGAGAAATTATGTTTTCTTGATGTTAAATATAGCCTTTCTTCATATACGTAAAATGGAGGCATCATTCAATATAAATATAAAATAATTGTTCTTTACCGCTGAGTAAAATTTTCTTTTAGATTAAAAGGTAAGGGAAATATACTGGAATCATAAACAAATATTCTGTCGGGGCACTTGCACTTTTAAAGTCCCTACAACAATAATGATCTTCACCGTTTGTTGCTAAAAAAAATTATTTGAAAATTTAAATTCTCTATATATACCGTAAGTAGTTGCTTAATAAAAAAATATGATTAAAATAATCACACCGCTCAACAACTGCAATTTCTAGTAGGGTGCTCAAAAGAGTACATCAAAGTTAAAGATTCAACACATGTAATAATAAGCTAACAGTAACTATACTCTATCTATTATAGAGGTGTAAAGGGAGATGAAGAGGGGGATGTTCATACTCATCGTTGATTCTAGTTATATGTTCTTGATAACAAACATTATTTCAGATGTGATTATGAGTATCACACGCTTCAGTTGTATTGTACATCAATTATACGGTTTTGAGCTTCATTAATATTATACTTGTATTTCATGAGTAAAATTGGGAGTTTTTGAGGATGATTATTATGAACTTAGGATCCAAAATTTTATTCAATGAAAGGCTACTACTCCTGTGATAATGTATCAAGAAATTAGAATATTAAAGCAAATATTACTGGTTTTGATAGATGTGATGCCATGATAAAAATTTAATTGCTCAACTAAATACAGGCTTAATAGAAATAGTTAGCAGGAGTGTTTGAATATACACATTTGTGATAAATGCATTCAAAATAAATATTTAGAGATATGTATATCAATAATAATCTATGATATATTTCGAAGCTGGTCATGGTGATCCTTACACCTAACTGTGCGAGGGCGCGGTGACCCTCAACTGGACGGGAGATTAGGAAGTCCAGTTAGGGCAGCGGCCGCCAAGTGCGCGGGTCTAGGATCCCAGTCCCTTTTCTATTTACGCGAGCTAGCAGTGTTTTTACGCCTCGTTAGGATCCCGACTTTAGACCAGTTTCGCTGACCCTTTGTTTTAGGATATCCAGGCGGGGAATCCTCGGTTTTAGTTTTTTGTACGAGCTCGGTTGCCCATTACCGGTTGGGCCGTTTTTCTAGAGTGACTTTTCCGGGAAGTCTCTCTCACCCGTCTTAGTGGCGTAGTTTTGGAGTAGACATATCCCTCTATTGGACCGCACTTCCAATTAGAGGGCGAGACGGAAGAGCCATTTGTAGGCTTCTTCACCGCTTGAGTTTTTACTTTCGCCAACAGACTTGGCGATTCTACATCCAGATCATCCACATCTATATCTACATCATCTAGAGTTACATTTGAGACTGTTGCGCTGAGGTTTGAAGGGATTACAATCAAAATTGGGTAAATAGAAATGACTACAATCTGAATCGAAATCTCATTAAGCTAGTGGACGTGTTGGGAACTTAGTTAGGATGCATGATACTTCTTTGCATGCCTACGGAGGCACCCCAACCCTAAGACAATCTCCAAGTCTTAGAGTCATAGTGTGAGGTTTCACACGAACCAAGACCACAGACTAGCCGCTAGACTTAAGAGTCTAATTAAATCAAGAAACCTTTCCAATCTCAATCTCTTCCATCATCACTCACAAACATGATCTCTGAAGAAAACGATGCTATATACTTACGCTCATACATTCATGAAATATTCAACTATAATATAAATATATCATATATGGGAAATGTTGGGTTAATGGGCGATAATGAGAGATGCTTGCACACAACTTGAAAACCATTTTTTTCTTGAGCAAGTAGATGTAAATTGTACTTGTTCCACCTTTCTACTTGTTACTCTTGAATATATTAAATCCTTGTTTATGTTTATAAGTTTTGGGAGGTACCAGCAACCGCTGACGCCTCCTCTTTCCTAACATGTTTTGGCAGGCAAACAGCCTGCAGTTCAGTAGCTGTTCATGCTTCCAGGAGACAGAGTTTACACCAGACGGTATGGTTTAATTTTGTTTCAGTTTTTGGTTCGGTTGATAATGTAAAATGTTTCTCTTCTGTTCAACCAGATTTTTTGTGATATTGTATGTATTATCAGACACTGTACATATTATAAATATATGGAAGTTAATGAAAGGAATTTTGGTGGCATTTGTCTCTATTAGCTTTGTGGTTATGAATGTGAATGCGAATGTCATATGTAGCTTCAAGCGCGAGAAATTTCCCATAAATTATGCTTTTAATTCGATGTTAATAAATGGAATATTGCGAAATGTGTTGTAAACAGGTACTCGGATCCTCGGGGGTTCACATGTAGGACCTGATGACATTCCTATATAAGTTTGGGTTGACTTGGCTTACAAATTTACTCAATATTATGTAGGAAGTAAGAAAATGCCTGAAGATTGGAGCAGAAGCATCATGGTGCCGCTTTATAAGAACAAAGGAGACATTGACAATTGTTCAAATTACAAAGGTATCAAGCCGATGAGTCATACTATGAAAATTTGGGAACATAAAAGAAGGTTAGGCAAGTTTCGAAAGTAAAAGAAAATCAATTCGGATTCATGTTAAGTCGTCAACTATTGATGCCGTCCATTGTTGAGGAGAACAATGGAAATGTATAGAGCTAAAACGAAGAGCCTCCACATGATTTTTATTGATTTGGAGATGGCCTATGATTTTGTCCCACGGGAGATATCATGGAGAGTTTTGGAGAAGAGATAAGTACATGTCCTATACATTAATCTCATAAAAGATATGTATGATAGGGCTTCATCTTATGTAAGGATATATTCTGGAAAGACTGACTATTTAGATATCAACATTAATCTGCATCAAGGTTCAACTTTGAGTCCATTCCTTTTTACTTTGATTATGGATGAGTTGACAAATCATATACAGGATGAGATACCTTGGTGTATATTATTCACAGATGATATTGTGTCGAACGATGAGATTAGAGATGGAGTAAATGAGAAGCTTGAGATCGGAGACATGCATTGGAGACTAAAGGATTTTGTATAACTATGGCTAACACTGAATATATGGAGTGCACTTTTGATGGAAGTAATGTTGAAGGAATCGAGGTTAAGATTAGTGATGATAACATTCAGAAGAGAGATTCTTTTAGATACTTGGGATCTATTTTGCAACATGATGGGGAAATTGATGGAGATGTTATTAGTAGAATAAATGCAGGTTGGCTAAAGTGGCGAGGAGCCTATATTGTTCTCTGTGATAAGTAAATTCATTTAAAAATCAAAGAAAAGTTTTACAAATCAACTATGAGACCTATTATGCTATATGGATCAGGCCTGTGAACTGTAGACATGAGCAGAGAATGGCAGTAGCAGAAATGAAAATGCTAAGGTGGATGTGCGGACACACACATAAAGATCGAATTTGGAATGATGCAATCAGAAGGAAAGTTAGTGTAGTGCGAGAAAATTGCTTAAGGTGGTTTGACCATTAGCAAAGGAGGTCAACTTATGTCACGATGAGGAGATGCAAGTTTTAGGATGTTGAGCACGCTAAGAGAGGGCAAGGAAGGCCCAAGAAGTGTTGGAATGAGATTATACTAATGGATCTTAGTTTTATGGATCTAAGCCCGAGAACAACCCAAGATAGATCGGAATAGAAGCAAAGAACCCATGTAGCCGGCCCTAGTTAATGTGGGAAAAGGATTTGTTGTTGTTGTGAACGTGTCAATTTCATTATTTTTGCGATCTTGTAACTCCCCTGGCGTAGGTAGATGTAGCTATCTCGTAATATAGTCGGTGGAGCATATATATGGTATTTCCTTGAAACTTAGTTTTGTAGATGTGGTAGCAAATAGCAGCAACAACAATAACAACATAGCCTTCTCCCATATTAAACAGGGTGGCTACATGGATTCTTTGCCTTCAATCAGATCTATTTTGGGTCATTCTTGGACATATATCTACTTTAACATCCCTTCGGATAGTCTCCTTCCAACACTTCTTACTATTTACTAGATTTTTGTTATACCAAATGGCAGATGTGGTAGAAATTCAAAAATAATAATTAAAGTTCCACTTGAAATAAGTTTTTTTATATTAGACAAAGGATGGTCGCTTAAGATTAATGATCATCCAAGATTTTTTTCAATGTAAGGCTTAGTCAATCTAAAGACGGGTCAATTTCCTTACTAAATGGCCCAAATCACTTCAAATGATTTAAATATCACTCTTCACTTCTCATGTACACAAACTTGTTATCTTTTTTCTTCTGCCTTCTCTAGCCATGCGCTAGAATGATTTGAAAGATATGTCTAACCTCAGGATGTCAAATGTCGTCCAGATCTTCCTTATAAATGAATAAAGTAGAAAGTAACAATAACTTCCTTCCGATTACTGCGAAGGTTCAAGCAAGTGTTACTCTGAGATGCCCAACACTTGTAAACCTTGGTTACCAATTACTTTCTTCTAAAGAGCCACGTAAGTTGTGACCTTGAACGGTACTTTTATTAACATATGTCGTCGTGGGAAGGTGGATTAGGCAATTGTAGATAGGGGAGACTAAGAAAGCCTCCCCACTCCATTCCAACAATCATGTATGTCATCTAGGGATGCAAAGGGATAAGGATATATCCATATCCGGTTTGTCATCATATTTGTTTTATGCAGATTTTGACATATGCATCCGTATTTGTTTTAAAATGGATACGGATACGGATAATCACTTTGATATCCACAAATATTCGTATTCGTATATCCGTTTTCGAAAATAGATATTAGTGAAGATTTATTTGTAACCATACATGACATAATTTTATACCTTCTTTTACTATATTAGGTACAGTTATTGCAAGCACATTTACTATATTTATATCATGTTTCCCATACAATACATGTATATTTAAGCTTAGCTATAGAATATTTTTAATATTATCATTATGCAATCAATATCCAGTTTACATTCGTATATATTTTTTAAGGATATGGTAAAGTAGTTTTCATTTTGTCAATATCCATATCGGCATCAGTATTCGTATTTAGAAATGAATAAGGATATGTATGGTAACCCATATATCTTTATCGGTATCCGCATGTTTGCATCCCAAAAAGCCAGCTATACACATTCCCCCAGCAGTAAAGAAAGACACTACAAATACTACTCAGGTCTCGCATCTGAAAAGATGGAGCAGATAGTAGAGCCCCAAACTGCTACTCCACTATCATCGTTAGAAGATGACCAGTAACTATTACGGCATTTAAAGCAATTGCAAGACTCAATATGATGGGGATATAACTCGCCACGCCATCCAACTCCCATCCGATTTTTGACTAATAATTCATATATTCTTGGGATCCCTCTTACGACCATGGAAGGCCGTATCGATATCAATATCGTTTCGGTCCGCCTGGAAATGGATATATCAGGATATATCGACGATATCGGTGGAAATGTCGAAAATAACGCAAAAAAGCCATTTTTTGGCATTTTTTCAGAAATTAAGGTCATCCAAGATATTAAAACAACAAATAACGTACAAATACACACTTATATCACACTATCGGTCCATTTATAGACCATATATCGCACATATCGATATTGCACATATCAGTCATATCGAACATATCGATATTAATATTGATTCTTGACTTATAAATATTGGAAATGGATTTCATTCAAGTTCTTATAACATGAAATACTACAAATATACACCTAGAAAATACATATAGATCATTTATGAGGACTATGATCCTTATAGTGCACATATCGGTCATATCGAACATATCGCTGATATTGTTAGTTGCTGACATACTATATATATTGAAAATGGAGTTCATCCAAGTACTTTGATCACTAAATAATTTAGAAATGTACTCTTACTCTCTTAGATAACACATATCGATCATCTATGAACCTTATATCGCATATATCGATACGGGTGTACTGTTAGTTGTTGACCTATACATATATATATATATATATTGAAAATGGAGTTTATCCAAGTTCTTAGATCACTAAATAACTTACAAATATACTCTTAGATCACACATATCGATCATCTATAAAGCTTATATTGCATATATCGATCATTTCGAACATATCGATATTAATGTTGATTCATGACTTATAGATTTTTTTGAAGAATTGACTTATAGATATTGGAAATGGATTTCATTCAAGTTTTACAACATGAAATAACTTGTAAATATACACCAAGTTGAAGAACCATTGTATGCACCCTCCCGTCGCACCATACCCTAACAAAGTATATAAATCATAGATTGTTTTAATACTAGGTGTAGCTAGATAGGTAGTGGAATCAAGCTTGCATGAATAATAACATTCATATACAGGGATATCGACGAAATATCGACGATATCGATCGATATCTTGTATTTTTTGTACTGAATCCATTCATTTTTGACCGATATGAGCCGATACTGCGATATATCGCCGATATATCGTTGATATATCACCGATATCCCTGTAAAAAGATATACACTCCGATTACGATACCCCCAACCTCTCGATACCGATATATCGGCGATATATCGTCGATATATCGCCGATACGGCCTTCCATGCTTACGACCCAGGAAGATTGCCCTTCTCTAATGAATCCAAGGCCTGCCCATCCATTACTCAAATATTTCCACGAAAGTTATTCGTAGTAAACTTTTCATGCAATTATAAAACCTGATATTTGGTGTAGAATATAGCCCTAAATTAAGTCATATGCTAGAGCAAAGGGTCCTAATATCTTTCGAAAAGGTCGGATAGGATTCCGGTTTCTAAGTTTCTTTCCCATTGATTTTGCAGCATTTCATGGATCCCGCTAAAGTTTGTGAATGATGCAGCTATAAGACATAAATGTGGAGGGGATCAAGTGACTAGAGGTGGAGATGGATCAGGAGGTAGTCAGCAACTGATCATCGTGACCAACCCGAGCATGGTAGATGCCAGATGGTAGGAATAATTTTTTTTGAAAGCCTGAAATAGGGGGAGACACTTGTCGGTGTTCGCCCCATCTTTTATTAAAATAAAAACGAACACGGAGGAGGTAGAAACAAAAGTTATGGTAAAAAGGAACACCCAATTACATCACCCACTCCTCTACTAGTCTGATGGCAAGGATCCCCACGTTCTCCTTGTAGAAGCGCTGCCCCGAGAAGAGTAAAGCATTCCTTCCCAGCCACACGGCCCACAGGATGGCAACAGGATATATTATCTCCCTCCTAGATCTACCCCTATTAGCCACCAGCGAGCCGCAAAAAGTAATGAGATCCTCAGCGCAAATCCAAGTCAGACCGACCTCCCGCCAAACCTGGATCACCATGGGGCATCTAAAGAATAGATGCTCGACATACTCCACCGCCACCTCACAGAAGGCACCTATCAGAGGTGGAACCCAGATGGTGGGAATAATTGACCATTAGATGTGAGGGCGACTAGTGAGGGGCCCTTGAAGGACGTAGAGGTGGCTTGATGTTGTCTGCTACATGATGGGTTGCAACTACAGTTTCATAGGGGTATTGTGACTAGCAATGGTGGTGGCGGCAATGGTTAGCGGATGATACATGATGCAATATGATCTTACTTATTGATAGGTACAATCTTCTCACCAATTTTGTTATAATATGGATATCTCTAAGTAATTTACTTTTTTTATTCTTTTGTTGTAATTTTTATTTTCTTGAGCCTAGATTATATTCAAGCTCTTGAGGGATTTCTTAGGATCTAAGAGGAACAAGGATGAATGCAAAAACATTTAGGCATCTCCAAGACTAAAAAACAACATATTAGAGAAAGGAGGGCATCATATAATGAGAAACATTCCAGTACCTTTTTCTCCATGTCCCCTTCTCTCTTGCCCTTGTCACTCGATTCCCCCCTCTTCCACGACCTTAAAACATACATCATCCTTTCAACTTGCTATATCCGCAGCCAACCATCACAGCGAGACTCGTCCTCATCACTGATTCCCTCATCGCCCAACAACTCCTCCGCCATCTCCAGCGCCAACCATTTTCTCTGATCATCATCTTATTGTCATACTTCGACATTGTCTCGCTGCCTTCTCCGACACCATCCACCTCTATCACATACAATCAACATTGTTGCCACCACCACCTTCCTTCGCCAAAGTTGGATAGACCTCTATCATCCCCATAGTGCCAGCCACCCATCATTACACTTTTCCTACACTTTTCCCTGCCACCGTCCTCCTCCCCCCATTATCATCGTTGCTTCATCACAAGGCTAAAGCACCCAACAGTCCACCACCATTTTGACACCCTTAACTGGGATCTCTCTGCCTAGAATTCCACATATCGTGTGGTTGTTCCTTCCTTGAATTATCTGTTTTTACTTAATTCTGTCCACATTGCATTCATTCTATCTTCAGAATGTTATGGCAGCTATTTACACGTTGACACTTTTTAAAGCAAAATGATAGTTGTTACGGAGTACTAACTAACTATCAACCTCACTAATACCTTTCAAAGATTGGGGTCCAACAAGAAATCCCAAATATAGGCTACAGCACCCCCATTATCTAACTATCCTCCTCCTCCCCCCATTATCATCGTTGCTTCATCACAAGGCTACAGCACCCAACAGTCCACCACCATTTTGACACCCTTAACTGGGATCTCTCTGCCTAGAATGCCACATATCGTGTGGTTGTTCCTTCCTTGAATTATCTGTTTTTACTTAATTCTGTCCACATTGCATTCATTCTATCTTCAGAATTTTATGGCAGCTATTTACACGTTGACACTTTTTAAAGCAAAATGATAGTTGTTACGGAGTAATAACTAACTATCAACCTCACTAATACCTTTCAAAGATTGGGGTCCAACAAGAAATCCCAAATATAGGTACCAAAGGCAAAATTCATCTTTCCAAAGTGGCCCAAGAAACCCACAAATTATTGCACATGAAGAAAAAGCTCTCCTAATACAAATTCACTCCTCTGAAGAAAGTCATGTGCTGCATCCAAACTACTCAAATAACAGAAGATGACCTCATCCAAACTACATATGTCAGAGGTAGCCCAATTTCTCCTGAAAAAGTCTCAGACGTGAATCGTGCAAATGGAAGGCAATATCGATATCGGTTCGATATCGTATCGATACGATATATCACCGAAATATCGCCCATATCGTCAATTTTTGTGAATGAATGACCTGAAAAAGGAGGATATATCGGCATATCGATACCGATATCGGTCTCATATCCATATCGATATATCGGCGATATATCGCCGATATATTGCGATATTTCCTTCCATCAGCCTAACTTCAAACCTGTTGGATCAAAGGGCATCTGAAAAAAAGTGTTTTATGTCCTACTCCGCCCAAGGCAGGGAACAACTTGAGTCAGTATCAGGGACACCCGTTCCTCTACGCCCTAGTCACCAATCTCGATTACTTGAGAGATCATATTAGGATCTTCACCTCTAGTGGGCATGCAACTTTAGAACTCTCCCACACGTGCCAAGAAAGACTTCCTATGCTGGGAAGAGCACCATAACGTGCCATATGCATTCACCACAAAAAACCCATCAACCCACCCCTAGGAATCGACTTACTCAGGACTCTGCATGCAACCATCCAGCAACTCTATGAGCTTTAGCAACTCAATGAAGAGATATCCAATAGAGGAAATACAAAGGCAAGCATCCAGCTACCATTACCAAAAGTAGTATTATCCAAGTAATAAGCAACCGTGAATTCTCGCTCTAAGGTGAGATCTGAAATTTTCAGGAACTTTTCCCCAAGCACCACTTTAACCAACCAACCGTAAAACAAAAGCAAAAATCACCATCATACCCCAACCTCCTTTGCGGTGATGGGGATGTCTCATATAGTATCCTCACCATGTCTCTCCAAAATACTAAAAAGTGGGATTCACAACTTGTCTTATTCTCCGCATCTAAATATCTGTCATAACATGTCACCTTGTTGAAAAGATCAAACTACCACCCAATATACTTATCATCCATTTTGCTAGTAGAGGCAGGTTGGTTGCACAAAGATTTTGAGCCCCATGACAGCATCTAACATGGCCTTACCCTCCCTTCACCAACAGTACCCGTCGACACCCCGTCTCTGAATCCATTCCAAAGGAATCTCATGCTACCAATGTCAACTATCTTCACCACTCATGTTAACACCTTGAAAATTGAGATGTAGCAGAATGGAATGTAGATAAAATCAAATACAACATCATCTGCAACTAATCAACACTCCACGTAACTACGCTGAGCAAAGTCAGGCCAAGGTACCTCAGCAGCAAACACCGTGGTTTCCCGAAGGATATGTGCATTGTACAACCTCCCGCTCTTCTAGGTTGAGAGGAATAAAAATTGACTTCAGAGGGCTGATTCTACGCAACGAAGCCTGAACAAATACATTTTCATCTTTCTCTGTTGTCACTGTCAATCGAAAACACATGGTATCATTATGTATTGTAACAATGGGATCAAAAGATGTCAAGTCCCGGTAAAAAAATCCCTGAGAAGATTTGCCTCACAAGATATAGAATGACTCGAAGCCAGCGCATTTATTGCCATAAAGCAAGGGAGACAAGGGACATCCCTCTTTAAGTTTGCATCTAACTCCTCTATAGTTCCCCATTTACAACCACCGAAAAAAAGAAAAGCACACTATTTCATCAAGGTCAATCTTTGCTAAAGCAACCCCCCCCCCCCAAAAAAAAAATAAAGGTGAGAGGCGCCACTCAAACATGTCATATTTTTTATTGAAATCTATCTAACTCATGAAAACCTCGGTTCCTCATTTCGCCTAGGAAGAAACCACCTTAGATGCCATGACAAAACAATGTAAATAGATTTCCACTAAATAACAACCAACTGCACCAGCAGGATCACTCCCCTCACCATCTTTGGCATGATCACTAACATTGTGGTCACTATCAACTATCTGGAGCTTAACATGACAGCAGTGATCTCAGATAAAATGAAAAGGTAGAATCTATTAGCTTTATCAAAACCCAATCTTTCCTGATAAGTATCTCTTATCACATTAACCTCCTCTTCTCCAACAAGCCTCCAGAGACCTCCCTAAATTATAAAAACAAAAAAAAACTCCAGGTTGAGGAGCCTGCCTGATTAAGTCTTGGTCACCAACTCCCTGACCTCTTCCCTAATGACACACTCTTTATGCTCTCCTCCTTGGTATCGAGACGAAGTGTGACCCATGCCACTATAACATGTCAAGCACCCTCAAGGAGGAATGATGCAAATAATGATCATTGTTCTCACATCCTTTAGTCTGCCAATCTCCACCTTATACTTCAACTAGTCCACTATACTTGTCTGCCATCTATGATTGGCTGCCAACTGAAAAAAATCTAATATTGGTATCCTCCTTTTTATAGCCAAATCTGAGACTTCTGTATACACTCAACCTTCACCTTCTAATCCCCCTCTTAAACTGCTTGAGCATGCCAATGCCTCACCTCCAGCTCAACTACAGAAAGTCTTATATTGTTTCCATGCTATAAATAGGGCAGCATTCTATCCAATCTCAACCTTTCGATTGCTCTCTCCCACTATAACTATGACTTGAAAAGCTATCCTCGAGGGGGCTGAAGTGTACGATTCAAGGTTATGCACCTCGTTTTTCCTTTCATTTTTTAAAACTTTGCCTATAACCTCTTCGTGTAATCAATAATGAACGACGCAGCAACATCAACTTGGAGGCCAATCATCTTCTCATGGTGTTGTCAACTAGAATAAACCTCCAAGAGTCCTCGACCATTTATAAAAACCTTGTTCCTGCAATCATGCCTTCTCATATTTGAAATATGTATCAAAACTAACCATTATTTGAGCTCTAAGTCAAGAGTGTATTAGACTGAGAGTGCAGGTTACGACCCATATCGATGACGTCAGATAAAATTCCCCAAATGAAATCGAGTACAAAAGATAATCAAGTCATGTCTTCTATCATTCTAATGCACTACCTCTTTACAAAAAATGATAGCTAGGTACCAAAAGATCCACAAACCTAGCTCATCCTCAAACTCCACAACTACCTCTATGTGACTCCAATCATTAAGCATATCTTCCATGTTCATAGGGGCATCGAAGTCACTACCACAAATCATAGGTACGATGAAAGGGAACCGAGACCTCTCACAAATATGTCCATATCGATCTATCTACCATCTTCAATGTGGTATATAAACATAAGCATGGATAAAGATTACATCATTACTCCGGTCTTTAGTCCTATCATCAAAATGTAAGTACCCAACTAGCACACCTTTATAAAAGAACATCACTCTTCCACAACGCCACATGATTACTTGAGCTCCTTACTGAGTCGATTATCATAAAAGCATTGAAGCTAGCTTGAAAAAAAACATACATCACTCCACCATAGACTTTTGCAAGCATACAATGTTGAGCTCTCCTCAAACCACTCATGTTCCAAGTTATGATCTTCATTGTGGCATAAATCCCCTTTCCTACATATGAGTAAGGGTATGCATATTTTCGATGTCACCCCTTATTTCCTCGTAAAAAAATACCTCCCCTTCCCTCATAAACTTGCCACCATACCTCCCCAGCATAATTGCCCTCCCTGGCACATGCTTCATGCCAAAAGAAACCTGGCCTTCCAAACTGTGAATCCTCCTCTATTTATCACGAGATCTCCTCTCCAACTCCAGTTGCGCTCCATTTCCTAACACGACCCTTTCCACGGTCACTTTTTTAGTAATTTATGCCCCCATGTTCCTGAAGAATGAAGCCTACTTCCACGAAAATTTTCTTGACAACATTGATCCTAAAAGAGTTTCTTTTCATTAATTATGTTCATCTGGTTGGATTATTTTCCATCATTATTGCACAATGCTGACATAAATCTTCATAAATTTCAGTAGAATTATTATTTCAAACTTACGTCCACAAGTAGGTCAGCATCAGTAGTTGAGTGGGGGGCTACATGACAATGTCGTTGGTTGTTTATAGTGATGACATGTAATGGTCGCAGAAGACAGTTCTGTCAATGTAGAGGTATTAAGATTTGTCTATGAGTGGTTTCCTTGTGGCATTGTTGTACTTAGTTGAATGGAGTTTCCAACGATTGTGCTTTCACTGCGAAGGATTGTGCCCTGTCAGTGAGTCCAAGCATTCTTAAACCTTCAAACACAACTTCAGGTGATTCTTCAACCTCCATCTATATGAAAACGAATTGTGGCCAAGACAGTTTAATTCAAGCCTCATTTTATAGTATCCAATAAGCTCAGTGAACCGTCAGAATGAGTCAAACTCCCTACTTGGATATCAAACGATGCAAACATATTTGAAAATGTGAGGACAAGGGAAAAGAGTGTGATGAGCTCAGCGGACTGAGAGAGGAATGAGAATGAGGGGTCAAATAACACGGAAAAGTGAGAAGGGACATGGGATTTTCTCTGTCCTATATAATTTGGTGTCTTACATGATCCTACCAGCCCATTATTTAAGGAGTAAGTGGACTTAAAAAATAAATCAATCAATCAAATCAAAGCATAAACCCAACATAGTTGATAGAGTTTTAAATAGGTAACAAAACCATAAACACAACCATTGATGGCGAACCTCCGGTGACTTCGGCTCCTTCGAAGAGTCTCGGTGTGGAAGTCAAGCCAGGTTGCTCTTTTGCGGATGTTGTGGCTGGAGAGCCCCCAGCGGCCGGGAGGGCTGGACTATTGATTGGTTCATGGACAAGGGACTCGTTGTCCGTGAACTCCATCTGGGCGAGCATCGTGCTTATCTTCGGGCAGGACTTCACAGGGGACGTCGTTGCCTTGGGAACAAAGAAGTGCTGAGTGTGGGGGCTCTCGAGGCCACATGAAGCGCTTGATCGACTCAAGAGAAAAGAATGATATCACGTGGTGGTTCCCCCGGTTTACCAATGACGGCGACGGAGAGTGCTCCAGGCGAGTGGCGCATATGTTGGGGGTTCCCTTGCTTATCTCGTACGGTGGCGGCCCTGGGACCGACGCTAAGGGACTTAGGCCCGGTAAAGAGGATCCTTGCTAATGGTAACTTGCCAGGGTCTGATCCGCATGTACCTTTGATTCTTATGGAGTGCCACTATAGCACCGTGATGGAACCGTCAGCGTTGTTGGAAGTCGGTCGCTGCGTAAGGTTCTTACTGCCTTCGCCACCGCCGCATCAGTCGGAGGGTGCCGCAACCACCCACTCAGTAGATGCGGCACCACGTCATCTGTCGACAGTTATTGAAGGGCCATAGTCGAGGCGTTGTTTGGGGAGCTGAAGACCCTTGCCATTGCGAGTTAATCAGGCTTTCCTTTACAGAGAAGTGGGGAAGGTGAAGAGTCGACGACGCTTCAAGTGTGTGCACCTGAAGCCCTTTTGAGGCCTCTTCGTGCATTGTTTTGTGGTCGCTCCTCATCTTTTCTGATCGGGCGGCCAGGAAATCCAAATTCTTACCTGATTGGGGGTTCGGATGCGGGTTCTATTGTGATTCGAGCGGTTGGCTACCGGTTCTTGGCCCAGACCGACTGCTCATCTCAGGTCGGACGGACACTGAAGTCAATTTTGATTGTTTGACTGGATCGGATATCGCTCCGGGATCTGGGCACTAGGCTCAGACAGAGATTTTGGTGACTAACTTTGGACAGCGAGCCCTAGGAGATATCGGGGTTGGCCAAGCAACTACGGATGATGCGAAGCCTTTTGCGGTGAGGGAATTCCTATATCTGGAGGCTGGAAGGGGAACCACGAAAAGGTACAAGCGGAGGCAGCAAAGAAGGTGACGTGTGGCGAACTCCCAGCTATTTCAGAGTGAAAGGTGCTTGTGATAGCGCTGACAGGGGCAGTGAGTACATTGGACTCTTCACCTAGTTCTAAATGAAAATGTATCGTGGAACGTTAGGAGTCTGGGTGATCGGGAAAAAAGGAGAGTGTTGGGATCAAGGTTTTCGGAATGGGGTTGTGACGTGGTTCTCATCCAGGAAACGAAGCTTGACTCGTGCTTTATTACCCTGTGGAGCCCGTTTGGTGTGGGTGCGCTCTCAAGCTTTTGGATAATTGACATGTCAGGGAGTGTGGGAGGCCTGCTTCTGGTGTGGAAAGATTCCACGTTCCTCTGTCGAGCAGCGCTGAGAGGCATACATGTTCTCACGGTGCTGTTGGAATGCACCGTATCTGGCACGTTGCTCGCCTTCTCGTGTGTCTACGACCCTTGTCAACAGGCCCTTAGACAGGAGCTGTGGGCTGAACCTCAGAGCGGCGAGAGTTGTGTTTCCGGGCTGCGCTTGGCCTGTGGAAGGAGATTTCAATGTCTCCCTGCTTTCGTCTGATCGTCCTCGGATGCGTGGGGGGCAGGATCCGGGCTTTGCGAACTTTGTTGAGGTCATCACCAATATGGTGTTGGAGGTGTTAGATGCTACTAACACGAAGTTCACTTGGAGGAGCTCTAGCTCTCACTCTCGCATCAATCGCCTCTTTGCCTCCTCCGAGTTGATGGAGTCATATACTCTTTCCTTTACTTCTTGCAAAGCGCGGGCTAGATCGAATCATACGCTTATTGTATGGGACTCTAGTGATCCGTCCCTATCTAGGGGCTTTTTCATATTCGAGCAGGCTTGGCTTCTGGAGGACTCATTCAGGGACATTGTCTCTTCCACTGGATGTCTACGGAAGTATCAGGCTCTGCGACGTCTCGTTTTTCTGAGAAGTTGACGTCCTTGCGCAGTAGGCCCTGCGCCTTTAAGAGGGACACTAGAGTAGCTCAGAAAGTGCAGTTAGTTGCGACCGAGATGGAGGTTGTGAGGCTTGACAAACTGGAGGATGAAAGACCACTGGATGTTGAGGAGTATGGTCAAAGGGTTGCAGTTCAAAGGCAGATTGTGGAGGAGGACAAGAAGCGGGTAACAAAATGGAAGCAGAGATCCAGGCACGCTTGGCTTAAGGAGGGTGATGCGAACACGGCTTTCTTCCACAAGATGGCTAGTGGTAGGCACCGTTCTAACACTATCCGCTCCGTGGTGGTTAGTGGGAACAGGGTGGAGGGAGATAGAGAGATGGATCGAGCCATTGCTGACCATTTCCATGAATTCTCGAGGGAGGCTGACAAACCTTGGAGATGGAATGGCCTTGGGGCTTCCCGTATTTTGGTTGCGCATGCGAGCAATCTGACACAGAGTGTGACATTGGAAGAGGTCAAATCGACAGTTTGGGACCTGAATGCTGAGGGGGTGTCGGGCCCAGATGGCTTCCCTGTGTTTTTTTACAAGGAATTTTGGGATCTTGTAGATAAGGATGTACTGGAGGTGGTAGATGAGTGTTGTTGGTGCAATGCGAGCTTTGAGAAATTGAACAAGGCTCTGATTTTTCTCCTCCCAAAACGGGAAGCGGCAGAAAGAATCGAAGACTACAGGCCAATTTCCCTTTCGAATGCTATTTACCTTATTGTGGCGAAAGCTTTTGCAATTAGGCTTAACAGGGTTCTTGAATACATTGTTTCTCCGTTCCTGGGAGGCAGATTGCACATAGCTTGGTTATGACTTCGAAGATTATTGCCAATTGGAAGAGAAATGGAAAGAAGGTTTTACTATGGAAAATTGAGTTTGCCAAGGCCTACAACATGGTAGACTAGCGCTTTCTCTGGGCGGCTCTTTAGAGGAGAGATTTTCCAGATGTTTGGGTCTCTTGGATGAAGCGTTGTGTCACCACGTCCTTTTTCTCGATAATTTTTAACAATCATCCAAAGGGGGGCTTCTTTCAGCCGTAGAGAGGGGTTAGGCAGGGGTGCCCTCTCGCACCTATGTTATTCGTAATTGTTTCTGATGTTCTTGTTTGCATGGTGGACCAGGTTCAGAGGAATGGGATCACGATGGTTTACTCTTCTGGAGATCTGCATATCACTCTTCATCAGTACGCAGACGACACGGTCTTCTTTATTGAAGGTGGGAAGGAGGAAGCTGGCGGTATGGCTATCATGCTGGAGATCTTTGGGGAGATGTCTGGGCTAGTTTTGAACCGTGGCAAACCTATGGTTATTCCTTTCGATCTTTCGGATGAGGAGTCTCGCTTGTGCAGTGTGGAGCTGGTACAAAATGTGGTTCCCTCCCTATTTGATACCTGGGGCTACCTCTGATGCTCGGAAGAGAGAAGATGATGGATTGATTACCGATGGTGGAGAAGTTAGAAAGGAAGTTATCTGGTTGGAAGGCATTTGTTCTTTCCCGGGGATGGTCATCTTGTGCTAGTGAAGCCAGTGCTCTCTGATATTCCAGTCTTCTTCATTTCCTCCCGCCTTTTACCCACTGGTATGAGAAAACGCCTTGAGCGGTTGATGCGAGGTTCCTGTGGAGCAAATCTGGCCACAAGGGTCACGATATCCACCTAGTGGATTAGATTAAGGTTACCCCGCCTAAAGGGATGGGAGGACTTGGGATCAAGTGTCTGGAGTTCTTGAATGAGGTTTTCTTACTTAAGTGGGCGAGCAGAATATGTGGGAAGAGTGAGGACATATGTTGCAGGCTCATCTGCCGCCTCTATATCGCCTCTCATCCAGACTCTCTGGCTTTGCATCCGAGGCCGCTTTCCTTGCCTTTCTGGAAGGGAATTTTGAAAGTGATGTCACAGTTTCAGGATCTTTTTTGCCTCGTCTTGGGGAATGGTGCCTCCTTTGCGTTCTGGATAGACAATTGGATGGCTAAAGGCACGTTTTGTCAGAAATCTTCCCTCACCTTTTTGCATTGGCTGCAGATTCTGAAGCGCGCGTTGTAGATTGCTGGGATAACGGTAATTGGATGCCTACTTTCTGGTTGAACTTTTCATATCAACCCTTGGAGAAATTCCTTCTTCTTCTGGACTCTCTTAGACAGATATATAGGCCATCTGATGGAGAAAAATTACTTAGTAACGTAGTTCGAAAACAGTATTCTTCCACTACGCCAACGGAATTTTTTCTCTGAATACTGTAAACATATCACATTAATTATATGCGCTATAGGAAAATGCATGGATTTTATGCGCTTTACAGTAGCACGTGATTTCTATGTGATTTCCTTCCTATAGCGCAGAAAAAATCCACGATATGCTCTGCTACTCAGGAAAAAATAGACAGAAGCAAATGCAGTGACAAAATAGAGAAATGGAATACACATAAGAGAAATGAATTCAATAAATATCTCCATGCATAGGATATGTACCAACTTCAAAAATAGTACGAATAGTGTTAGAAAATAGGAAGCGAAAGCGGAAACGATAAACAGAGCATAAAAAACAAGAAAGATAGAACATGGAAACACCATGATTTTACGTGGAACCCTACTCCGTGAGGAGCGGGATGAAACCTCGGGAGAAGCCCTCAACGGGGCATGTTATGCATTGCTTTTTCTCAATGAGTACAGGAGGTCTGGGGCTCCTTATATAGTCTCTCCAAAGCCTCCAAGCCCCAAGACTAGGCGGTATGGGACTAAACACATGGATGGGGTAAATGGATCTCCTCCAGGATCCATTTACCCTGCTACAACTCAATGGGCGTACAACCAAATACTCAAACACTCCCCCTCAAGCTGGAGCATGCAATGCTCAGCTTGGACAAACAGAAAGAAACTCAACTCAACGCTACAAGACACTACGGACAATATCAACCCAACGCGCAATATTGCTGCAGTCGAGAACGTTGCTTCTCATGTCGTGCAGGTGAGGAGGACGAACAGACTGGAGTGTGAGTCAACTGAAGACTCGGAATCTGACCATCGGGTATGAAATTGTGCCTGAAGTCTCCTCGTCGGAGAACTGGGTCTCTCCCATCTGGCTCAGAGAATGATACTCTACTCCGGAGTACCTATGATACCACATGAAAACCCTTGCCCTCAATGGCATAGGGAATGGTCCTCTGCTCTAAAGTCCCTATGGCTCACATGAAAACTCTGGCCGAAACAACCACAAGAATGATGGGGACCTCGAACAAATGATGGCAACATATGCTCATCTGAAAATGACCGCAATCATATGCGTGTCTGAAACTGGAGACTCGGAATTATCGTCGAGTCTGAACAATTGTACAGTCTAGAATCTGAATGGTCTCTGCATGTGAATCTGGACCATCTGAATATGGCTGGAAGAAAACATGTGACTCTACATATATACTCCCCCTTTCTCCCATACTTGTCAGAAAACAATGACATCGACAAAGTTGGGAGAAGACACCAATGATGGGGGTAAAGAAAACATCAAATAGCCGACTTCATCATTTTTTTCGGCTTTTCATGCTTTTTTTAAGTCGTTGATATTTTTTTCCGGCTTTGCAAATCATTTTTTTAAAATGCGTACAGCTTTTTTTGCTAAATGTACGCACCTTTTCTTTTCAAACATCTCTCTCTTTTTTTTTGAACTTGCAACCTCCACCTCTTCTTTTACACGGTCAAACAGCACCCTCTACTTTGATTTTTTTTCTTCTTTTTATTTTTTTTAAATAAAACACAACCTCCCAACGTTAATAAGCAGCAGCCCCCCACGTTAGGGATTTTGCCTGGACCCTGCCCACCTGTGACTCTACAGCATTTTTTATTTTTTTATAAAACGGGCTGCTTCTTAGGGTTCCCGTGGAACCCTCAACCACTCACGATGCCGCCCCCATCCCCTTCTTTCCTTGCGCGCCACAGGGACTGGAGGCTGTCATCGCCCGGGGGGGAGGGGGTCCGCCTGCGATGCATCGCGCATGAGAGCCACGAGGTGCGCCGCCGCACCGTTTGCGCCTGCAACTGGAGCACACCGTCGCCACCGTCGCTAGGAGTTGCTGAATGGAGGATGTGCGTCGCCGCGCTGTGGGACTTGGAGGGCTCGCGCCAACTTCGTAATCTCGATCTGTGCCAGATGTTGCCGCCTGGGCTTCACGCCGCCAAGAGGCGTCGTTTGCGCACGGAGGAGGTCGCCTCGAGGTTAGAGGAGGACGTGCGGAACCTGGAGCAGATTGCGAGCTGCCATGTGGGCCTGAAGCGCGAGGGAGGGGCGCCATGGCTGGAGCGCCGCCGCCAGGCGCTAGGGCTGCGAGATGGAATCGCCAGGCGCTAGGGCACACGCGCAATGTTGAAGTGACCCTATTAGGGTTGTGTGCGATCTGGGAGGCGGTTGTGGGTTCTTGCACGCTCGAGAGACTGGCAGCTATGCCAGGACTGTCGTTGCCTTGGAGGATGCTTGAAGATCGCGGCTAGGATGCTTGAAGCGTGAGGAAGAAGCCTCTGCCTGAGGCATCGAGATTTGTGTTCCTACCGCCTATGGCTGAAATGAAGCCGTGGAACTCATCGAAGAACAGACGTGCCGCCGCATGATTTTGAAAAAAAAAATACTCCTTATGCTGCTGAATATATCAGAAATTAGGGTTTCGATTGAAACCCTGGAACTTGGACAAAACTTGAACATAAATAATCTTCTTTAAGAACAACTTAATACTCGAATCTTGAAAAACTAAACATGAAATCCTCGAGAACCGACCCGCTCTGATACCATGTTAGAAAATAGGAAGTGGAAGCGGAAACGATAAACAGAGCATAAAAAATAAGAAAGATAGAACATGGAAACACCATGATTTTACGTGGAACCCTACTCCGTAAGGAGCGGGATGAAACCACGGGAGAAGCCCTCAACGGGGCATGTTATGCATTGCTTTTTCTCAATGAGTACAGGAGGTCTGGGGCTCCTTATATAGCTTCTCCAGAGCCTCCAAGTCCCAACACAAGGTGATATGGGATAAACACATGGATGGGATAAATGGATCTCCTCTAGGATCCATTTACCCTGCTACAACTCAATGGGCGCACAACCAAATACTCTAACAAATAGATGTCCATAAAAAGTCTCTATTGTATTAGAAACTGTTGGGAAAAAATAGAAGAGTTGTTTATTCCACCAGCCCTAGGCTCTTATATATAGGAGAGTAGCCTATGGGTAAACTACATAAAACATACGACAGAAAAGAAAAATAACAGAGAGATACAAAGGAAACTAATATATGTTTACACTCCCCCTCAAGATGGAGCAAAGATATCAATCATGCTCAGCTTGGACACACACTTCTAGAATGGGCCTCGTAGTAATGCCTTGGTGAATATATCTGCAGCTTGATTTCCTGAAGTAACATGAGATGTAGCAATGAATCCCTTCTGAATCATGTCACGTATGAAGTGACAGTCAACCTCAATGTGCTTGGTTCGCTTATGGAACCGTTTGTTTCTTGCTCCTCCATGAGATTAGAGAATCTCCAACGTAAACTGCAAACCCAGAGGTGGACTTCCTGTCCTTGGGACAACCTGCATAGTCTGCATCTGCACATGCTGAGATAGAGATCCCCTTGCCTTTCTTGAATAGCAAACCTACACCTGGAGATGATTTGAGGTACTTGAATATCATATGTATAGCATCCATATGAACTTGACGTGGTTGCTCCATGAACTGGCTCACACGACTCACTGCAAAGGATATATCGGGCCTAGTGATCATGACATACAACAATTTGCCTACCAGTTCTCTGTATCTTCTCCTGTCCACCTCCTCTGTGTCATCATCATATAGCTTCATGCTAGGGTCCATTGGTGTTGTAGCAGGCCGGCACCCAAGCATACATATTTCACTCAACAGGTCCGTAACATATTTTCTCTGCGACATTACTAGCCCATACGGATTTCTGGCAAATTCCAGCCCCAGAAAGTATCTAAGGACTCCAAGGTCCTTAGTGACAAATTCGCTACCCAGCTTTTCTTTCGCCTTCTTTATTCCTTGTTCATCATCTCCTATAATCAAGATGTCATCTACATAAACCATGATTGCAATAATACCTCTTGAAGTCTTCTGTACAAACAGGGAATGATCAGCGTTAGAGCGTTTGTATCCTTATTTTTCAAAGAGGTCTGAGAGCTTCTGAAACCATGCTCTGTGGCTCTGCTTAAGGCCATAGATAGCCTTATGAAGTCTTCACACCTTAGAACACTCCCCCTCAATAGCAAAACCGGGTGGTTGTTGCATGTAGACTTCCTCCTGTAAGTCTCCATATAAGAACGCATTTTTCACATCCAACTGATATAGCAGCCACTCTCGAGTAACCGCAACTGATAGCAAGATCCGTAGGGTAGAATGACGGGCTACTAGCGAGAACGTATCAAGATAATCCACCCCGTATGTCTGTGTAAAGCCACGAGCAACAAGGCGAGCCTTGTATCTGTCAATACTGCCATCTGCATTCTACTTGACTGTAAATACCCACTTGCAGCTCACTGGGGACACATCTGCAGGTATAGGAACTAGACTCCAAGTTCCCCTAGATTGAAGTGCTGCCATTTCTTCCTCCATTGCTAGACGCCATCTACTATCCTTCAGAGCATCTTGATAATTTCGTGGAATATCTACAGCTGGCAAGGCAACCACAAAGTCCCTGAATTCCCCAGATAGTCGTTCAAATGACACAGAAGCTGCTAAAGGATATGTGGCGCAGCTCCTTTTCGATTTGCGTATAGCAATAGGAATATCTAAATCGGTTGTGTCCTCATTTGGCCTCTGCAACATATCCTGCTCAGAAACATCATTAGATCCATCAAGAGTAATATCTTCAGTACATACCTTAGGCGAGCTAGGTGATGAGTCATGACCATGAGCTGGAGTATGCCTGCAGGTATAATGAAATGGTAGTGGTGAAACATGGATAGAGCTAGGAGGTGCGGATGATGGTAAAGGAGCTGGTGGTGGTGGTGGTGGTGATGGTGGTACTGGTGGTGGTGGTGGTCATATAGATGGCATCGGTAGTAACTGGAGGTAGCTGCTGATCACCTGAGGATGAAAAATACATTACGGATTCAAAAAATGTAACATCTGCACTAACAATATACCGCCTGCGCAATGGATCAAAACACTTGTACCCCTTTTGAGTTCTGGAGTACCCAACAAACACACACTTGACAGCCCTAGGAGAGAGCTTGTCAGTACCGGGAGACAACTGGTGGACAAAGGCAACCGAACCAAACACACGAGGAGTAAGGGAAAACAAATCCTTACCAGGAAAGATAAGGGAGAAAGGAATCTTTTCACCTAGAACAGAGGACGGCATACGATTAATTAGGTAGCATGTTGTGAGAACCGCGTCACCCCAGTAAGAATAAGGAGCATGACTCTGTATAAGAAGTGACCTTGTGACATCTAGTAGGTGGCGATGTTTCCTTTCAGCAATCCCATTTTGTTGAGAGGTATAAGCACAGGATGTCTGATGGATAATCCCTTGGGATGAGTAGTAATTGGCTAGAACATGAGTGCACAATTCCAGGACATTATCACTTCTCACAATTTTAACAAACGTGGAGAAAACATTACGAATCTCATTAAGAAAATGGATAATAATATTCCCTGCTTCAGATTTATTTTTCAACAAAAATACCCATGACACACGAGAGAAATCATCCACGATAACTATATAAAATATGTGTCCCTGATGATCAGGTACACGACTCGGACCCCAGATATCAATATGAAATAACTCAAACTTGGAGGTACTACTCCGACTCGGACGACTGGGAAAGGTAGATCGGTGATGCTTTCCCAACTGACAAGCCTCACATTGGATGGATGTGTGAGGCAGACCCTGGGGTAACACACGACGCAACTTCTGAAGCGGTAGATGTCCAAAGCGCAGCTGCCACAGCAGAGGAGATACGGGTCCAGTAGGTAGGGATGAGGTTCCAGCAAAAGGAGTCTGATTGAGGCGATAGAGGCCTCCTTGCTCATAGCCACGACCAATCACGTTGCCCGTAAGGATGTCCTGAAAAATAAGAGAAGATGGATCAAAAATAGCCCGACATTGTAAATCCTTTGTAATCTGACTGATTGATAATAAATTCATTGAAAAATTAGGCGCATGTAACACATTCTTGAGCTGCATAGAAGATGTCAGTCTAATATCCCAGTGACCAGTAATTGGAGAATGTGTACCATTGGAAATGACCACTGTTCAGCCTGGAGGAATCTGAGAATATCCTGTAAGTAAACTCTGATCGCCAAATAGATGATGTGCAACTCCCGAGTCCATAATCCAAGGTAAAGTATCTGATCTACTACTGGTAAATGCAAGTATGCTACCTGATGCACTGGTAGACGCAGAGGCAGAGACAGCATCAGATTGACTCTCAGTGGTAGGTGCTGGGCCAGATGGGGGAATAATGCCCCTTAGACGGGCAACTAGATCATCGAACCGTTGATCCAAGGTGGCAGCAGATGGAGGCTCTATCTGCTCAGCGACTCGTACAGATGCAGGAAATCCATGCTTAGAGTAGCATGTGTCTTCATTGTGTCCAATGCGATGGCAGTAGGTACATGTTGGCCGAGTGCGGCCTCCTCTGCCACGAGGTCCACGTCCACGGCTCTGATCATGAAATCCACGGCCCCTGTTGGCGGCCATGGCAGAAGCATTCTGATTCGTGGCCGTAGAAGGGACGGTGATGCGGCTCAGTCAGTGAAAGGCTTCCTCCATGGGAGGAATAGTAGAATCGTCCAGGATCTGGGATCGTGTCGCCTCATACTCTGGATCAAGTGCACCAAGGAAGACGCCCACCATAGTCGCATTCCGGTAGGTCTTCTGTTGCTCTGGCGTGGCTGTCAGGGGCATGAAGCTGTATAGCTTCTCGAACATCCCTCGCAAGGATGTGTAGAGTGAATGTAGAGGGCGACCATTCTGCTTTATAGTGAATATATCATGCTGAAGCTGCAGAATCTTTGTCTCATTCTTCGCTTAAGAGTATGTGGCCGCTAGAATGTCCCACATGTCTTTGGCCGTAGGCTGATGGAGAATATCATTGGCAATCTCAATCGCCAAAGTTCCAGATAACCAGACTTTGGCGTATGCGTCATCGGCCTCCCATGAGGCATTGGCTCCAGTCTTCTCAGCATGCTCTTCTTCGATAAGAATGTGCTTCTTATCAGTTGACTTCATCATACTCATGAACTGCATCGCCCACAGTTCATAGTTCGTACCATCCATCTTTACGATAGGCGCTGGACCACGAAAGGCGTCAATAGATGGAATATCCGCCTTGCTTTCTGACATACTGGAAATCGAAGACTGGAGCGACGGACTGAAGATAAGATTCGTCTACAACGAAAATAGACGGGTTTAGTTGCGTATGTAGACCTCAAGCAACCAAACACAATTAGTTGACGGTGTGCGCTTTAGAGATGTACAGGTACACGCTGGATACAAGGCCACACGGCTGGAGGGCTCATGTGCGCGCACAGGGCTCTAAGATGCCCGCTGGAGGGCACAGGTGCACGCTAGAGCGCACTGGCACTAGCACGAGGGCGCGCAGGCGCAGGCGTAAGTGCGCGATGGCGCTAAGGGCGCGAGTGCGCGTAGGCGCACAGGCGCGCGAGGGCGAGGGTGTGCAGGCGCACAGGCGCGCGAGGAGCGCAAGGGCGAGGGTGCGCAGGCGAGAGCGCAGGCGCGCGGGCACATGCGCGGAGGCGCAGGGAGCGCGGGTATGCGCCGGCGGAGGAGAGAGAGGCACGCGGGTGGGGTAGGGATAGGGTTAGGGTTTCGAGAACTTTGGTCTAGGACCGTCGCTCTGATACCATGTTGAGAAAAAAATAGAAGAGTTGTTTATTCCACCAGCCTTAGGCTCTCATATATAGGAGAGTAGCCTATGGGTAAATTACATAATAAAACATACGACAGAAAAGAAAAATAACAGAGAGATACAAAGGAAATTAATATATGTTTACAGAAACCGGTTCATGCGGGGTACAATACAAATAACTAAGATAGAGTACATTGCCAAATATTGTTACACAATACATATTTATCTCTGCATCCTCCTTTGATAGGTTGTCTTTCCATATCTAAGATCAATTCCTTGCAACTGAGAACTTCCAATGCCTTCTTCCTCGTCGAAGGTTGGCACAGGTGGCGGGGTCAATGCAACATATGCATGTTGAGCTTCTTCCCCCCTTAGGTTCCTTGCAAGCGCTTGTGGAGTTGTCATCCCGCCGTCTCGAGCGAACTCAGGGACCTTGTCCATATCCTGGTTTCCCTCGTCCAATTCGACGCCATGTGCAAAATCTTGCTGCCCTCGTCTACGACCTCGTCCATGACCTTATTGTTGTTGTTGTACCCTAGCCCGACCTCTTCCTCTGCCACATTCTCTTCCTCTTTCTTGGACATTCTCTTGTTGCATGTACTCCTCGTTCAAGGTCATAGCATCTACAAATTGAATGGCTAATGAACGTTCCATTTCGGACTTGGTCTCATGTGCTATGTCTCTATACTGGTAGAGGCTAGGATCTCTGCCTCCTAATTCCATTACAAGATCCCATCTTTGCGTCTGAAAATTGTAAATAAATGTGAAGTTAGATATTTACAACTTAGTGAAATATATTTGAATTATCTATACTTACATTGTAGGCGAGGATTGCACCTGATCTCCCCACATATCTTTTAGTGATCCGAAGATACCAATCCATGTAATCCGGAGATGTGCTAACCCCAATGGGTTGGTCTATGTGGAGAACTTTGTCTTGACGAGACATCCAAGCAGTGATGTGATCAACATGTTTTTCTCTCCAATCTACATCCACCTTACCCCGCAGATCGATCGCATATAACACCTCATCAGTGTCACAAGGAGATGGGATACTCTGGCATCCACCAAATTGGCGTACGACGCGGTCGGGAAAGTAGTGCTCGACCATGTGGAAGTAGATGAGAGGAACACGTGACGTCCAAACATGTTGACCATCGAGGCAGTAATGTGGAAGAGATTCCAAGATGTTTGTCCCATACGACATCCACAAAACCTACACGTAACAAATTTTAATTACTTCATAGATAATTGAAAATGATTAATTTTTAAAAAATGTATACCTGCTCTTCAGGCTGTAAGCGAAGCTAAGTCAAAAGCTTATGAAGTTCTGTATAAAAATCTGGACTCTAAGGAGGGCCAGAAGGATATATTCAGGTTGGCCAAAGCAAGAGAAAGAAAGAGCAAAGACCTTTCTCAAGTGAGAAGCATTAAGGACGAGGAAGGTCATGTGCTTGTTACTCAGAAGGATATAGAGACTAGATGGGAGCAGTACTTCCATAAACTTTTCATTGGGGAAAGAAATAGAGAGATCACTTTGGGTGATCTAACTAGTAGTGAAAGTTACTTGAATCGTGTAAGCTATAGACGGATTCAAAGAAAGGAAGTAGAGGAGGCTTTGAAGGTTATGAGACCTGGGAAAGGTGTAGGACCGGATGACATCCCTGTAGAAGTATGGAGAGTTTTAGGTGAGCGTAGTTAGACTTGGCTTTAGCATCTATTCAATGTTATTTGGCGAAGCAAGAAAATTCTTGAAGATTGGAGTATCGTGGTGCCTCTTTATAAGAATAAAGGAGACGTTCAAAATTGTTCTAATTACAGAGGTATCAAGCTGATGAGTCACACTATGAAAATTTGAGAACGTGTGATCGAAAGAAGGTTGAGGCAAGTTTCTAATGTAAAAGAAAATCAATTCGGATTGATGCCAGGTCGCTCAACTATTGAAGCCATCCATTTGTTAAGGAGAACAATGGAGATTTATAGAGCTAAAAGGAAGAACCTCCATATGATCTTTCTTGATTTGGAGAAGGCTTATGATTCTGTCCCACGAGAGATATTGTGGAGAGTTTTGGAGAAGAGACAGGTACTTGTCCTATACATTAACCTCATAAAGGACATGTATGATAGGTCTTTATCTTGTGTAAGGATCCCGTCTGGGAAGACTGGCTATTTTGACATCAACATTGGTTTACATCAAGGTTCAGCTTTGAGTCCATTTCTTTTTACTTTGATTATGGACAAGTTGACAAGTCATATTCAAGATGAGAAACCTTGGTGTATGTTATTTGTTGATGATATTGTGTTGATTGACGAGACTAGAGATAGAGTAAATGAGAAGCTTGAGGTTTGGAGACATGAGTTGGAGAGTAAAGGATATCGTATAAGTAGGGCTAAGACAGAATATATGGAGTGCTCATTTGATGGAAGCAATGGTAAAGGAATCGAGGTGAAGATTGGTGATGATAACATTCAGAAGAATTTTTCTTTTAAATATCTGGGATCTATTTTGCAACATGATGAGGAAATTGATGGAGATGTTATTAATAGAATAAATGCAGGGTGGCTAAAGTGGAGAATCATGTGTTTCAAACCATGTGTTTCAAACCATCTACTTGCATCAGAAGAGAGTTTCTTTCGGACAATGATGTGTTTCAAACCATCTACTTGCATCTGCATTCCATTCTCTTAATTTTCTCATGAAATACGCACATTACTTAGAGAATATCTATAAGGCAGCTGCAGTTACAATATTTTTCATGGACACGTTCTTATATACAGTGTTGAAATTGCTAGCCACATGTCGGGAACAAAAATGCCAATGTGCAAATGGTGGCAGTAAGTCAACATCAACATCAATCATTGTAGACTTTATACCTGTATGGCGATCTGAAATAATGTAAATTGGTCCTGGATACATCCCAATAACCTTGATACGCAACAGTGAAAGAAACCGCTTCCAACTTGGCGCAGATTCTTTGTCCACAATGCCAAGGGCAAGTGGGACAAATATAGTTGTCACCATCAATCCCACATGCAATCAATAATTTCTGTGTATACTTTCCGTACAACCGTCTATGCTGATCAAAGGCCTACAATGCTTGAACGCTTCAATACATGGACCAAACGCCCAAAAACATTGTTGAAATCTACGACAATGTGGCTTCTTTGGATTAGGATGCTCCGTATGGGTAATAGCAATTTCTGTCCCTGGAATGGCAGTTTTCAAAGCATGTAATAGATGTGGCATATCTGCATAGGATTTCTTCCATTCACCATAAATGATTGCAATTGCCTTTCTTCTCACATCCCAAACCCTATTCTTTGTAACCAAATACTTGTATGCCTTCTTGATATGGGTCCTAAGAGTTGAAACTAGAACAATTGGGTTGTCCTTCACAAAGTCGAGAACTTCTCCTGCCATGAAGTTGCAGTCAAGTTGGGGATGATCTTGACTGATAGACAGATTGATGCATGAATGTGGATCGCCAAGCTTAGATATTACCCACATCCCTTCGAATCTACGATAATGACCACGCAAAAACCACTTGCATCCATTGGAATCCATTGTGCACGAGATGGACCAAACCAATGTGGTAGATTCTTTAATTGTGAAGTTATAATGGGAAAATATGTGGTACTTTTTTATACAAAATACAAGATCATCTTTCGTTTTGAAAGTATGACCCTTTCGCAGTTCATCACCAATGTTGTCAATGGCACTTTCATTACAAAAATTCTCTTCAAAATTTGCAAGCCCGTTACCGCCTAAGATATTGTAGAAGGGTATAGAAGATGCAGTTTGAGAACCATTTGCTACATCATGCCCAACGTTGTCTTCAACTTCATTCTCTATCTCATCATCACTGACCTGCGGAGGACAGTCATTCAGAACATGATTCACTTCCACGGTTGTTTGCGATGGCAGCTGACATATGTTCGTTTCCCTCGGTTGTTTGCGATGGCAGCTAACAAGGATGCCACGGTCACCTCTTGCTGGGAGAATGGGTGTCGGTGCCCGCGTTTCAGGGCGAATTTCTCGGATCAAAGGCTGGATGACTTTCTTTCCCTGTTGGACGTCCTCACTGTTGCTGATAGGCTATCCGATGGTCGGGACCATTGGGTATGGAGGGACGGTAGCTTCTCGACGTGCAAGGCCTATGGGGCGTTGGCTTTCGCACCACTCGTGCGCTCTAACTCCTTGGTGCGGGATTGCTGTTTTTTCTGGGGGCTTGGATTACCGTTGCGCATTGGTTTCTTTTTATGACTCTTCCGCAGGAGGAGGCTTTTGACGAAAGACCGGTGCTCTAGATTCTTGCCGAATGTGTCTAATATCTGTGTGCTGTGCGACTTGGCGGTGGAATCTCTTGAGCACATTTTCTTCGAATGCCCAATGGTAAGAGGGTTGTGGGAGGATCCGATTGTGGATTGGGTGAGAACAAGTGACTTGGTGGCCTTTTGTGACTCGTTATTACTGAACAGACATAGAGATAGAAGACGATTAATGATTCCGGTGGCGAGGCTATGGTCGATTTGGCTTGGACGGAATGAGGCCATATTCTCGAATCAGCGCTTTTACAAGGAGAACTTGCTTAACCGCAGTGCAAGGCTGGTGGAGGACTGGGGCGACAGCTAGTTATCGAGTTTCCTTCGATTAGTTGGAGGTTGTCTTGCCTCTTTGTACGGTTTCGGGCTGTATTGTACATTCATCTTTCTTTTTTTGTTACTTTAATATATTGGGGTGAACACCATTGAGTGTCTCCCCCTTTTTTTGGCCTTAAAAAAAACATGATTCACTTCCCTCATCAAGGCCTCGCTAATATATGTACTCTCATCATTACATGCCATAATAGGTGGGTCGCCGCTATATAGATATGCAATTAGGGGTGCATCGTGAAGTCCCAAGGCATGGTGTTCAGTTCCAGATTCAATCAGAGAGGCATCTACTACCATCTCTATGGGAGTTGACTTTGCATATGTCTTTGCGTAAAGGAAAACAGCTTGTACATCATCATTATCTGTAATGGATGTCATCATTGAACCAGTTCCAATGCGCTGTGATATCTTGATGTTGTGAGTGCTCCTATCCAATGAAAATTTCTTACAAACCAAATCCAACAACTCTTCGTAAGACATGGATGTTCTCAATCCCAGACCTCGCACGAACGTACTGGTAGAGTCATCATTATGACTCTTCAACTCAAATATGCAATATACGGAATCCGTAAACCTCCTAGAAATTACATTCACATCGTCTTAGGTCATACAAAAGCACAATGTTCAACTAAAAAATGATAGAGAATAGAAAGCAAAAGAACATAGAACCCTAGTTTAATAATGTTCAAAAAAATTACTCTTGTTGCACCAAAAACGGAGATGGAAGTCGAGAGAGCTTAACGACAGAGGAGAGGGCTTCGGCGGCGGATGCGAGGAAGCCTTCGGCGGCGGAGGCGGAGAGGATGCTCGGCGGAGGTGGCGAGGATGGCCGACGGAGCGGGGAGGATGGTCGGTGGAGGAGACTGGGTCGCGCGAGAAAGGGTTTGCAAACAGAGCAAACGAAGGTTCTGTTTGCGCAAGTAACCCTTCGTTCGCTCTGTTTATTTTATTTTTCAAACTACAGACCATATCGTAGTTTTTCTATGCGCTAATGGAGGGAAAGCGCAAACAATATATGCTCTATAAGGAAGCGCATATAATCCATGCGATATCATATAGCACAGACAATCTATGCGATATGGCCACAGTAAAGACAAAAAAATTTGTTGGCGTATTAGAACTTTGTTTTCAAACTATATTACTAAGGAATTTGCCTCCCAACTGATGGCCATGACCACTGTGTGTGGAAGGGCACCTCCTCGGTTTGGAAGGCGTATGGCACTATTTGTAGACCGCCTCCCGCTCAGACGGACGACTTGATTCGAGATTGCAACTTAATCTGGGAACTTGGGCTCCCAAAGAGGGTCGGATTTTTTCTTTGGCAACTCAGAAGAAAGCATGTTATGACTAGAGACCGTTGCGCCAGATTATTTGTTGTGATGTCCAACAGATGCCCCCTATGCGAGACTGGCATTGAGACGCTAGAATACCTTTTCTTCTGTTGCTCGGTTTCTTCGTCCATCTGGGGCAAGGTTGGTCCCTCTTGGGTTAACACCCATGGCATTGAAGTGTTCTGGTTTTCTCTGTATGATGTGAGGCGGCGACGAAGGGAGGATCTACTTAGACCTGTGGCTATTTTATGGGCGGCTTCGCTTGCTAGAAATGTTGTCCTTATTTTTCCTCTCAACGGTTCTATCGTGAGAATGTCTTTATCCATTCTATGATCCTTCTTGAGTCATGGCTTCTGTAAGTTCTTACAGCTATAGTTTTGTACTTTTTTCTTTTAGTTTTTTAATATATTGGGGCGGTCACCATAGCATGTTACCCCCACTTTTGACTTCAATAAAAATCACATATCATACTTAGAGGTCACTAATTGATCTCAAATTATTAATTAAAATAAGAATGTATTCAAATCAATGATAATAGATATAGAATTTCTAGCTGTAGCAAAATTGTGGTTCTAGATTGCATAGGAAGTAGAAAATTAGCACACAAAAAATACCTTATGTCCTCTAATATTTCCCCTCCCTTCATAGTATAGCTTTGACGAGGACGTAGTAAATATAAATCAGAATTTATTTTTGTTGACGCAGTCAATGTAGATGAGTTTCTGCAATCTTTTTCATCAACTTTTCCATCGGTCAAGATAAGCGAGAAGTGTAAACGTGAAGCAATATCTGATCCAGGTTGTGCCACTTTGAGGATTTCACCAACAAGTTTGTTGAGCCAGCTAGTATCTGTTTTAATGGCCATCTTATCTTTCAAGACTTCCACAGTTTGACCAGCTTTTAGATGAAAAAATACCAAGTCATAATCAAATTGGTCTAGAACCTTCCCCTGGGAAAATCCAAGCGGTGTCAATAACTGTGTGGTCATAAAAGGCTCACTATCAAACTTATTTGGGTGGCAATAATTTTGCTTCAATAACTCCTCAATCTCAAGAACAGTAAAACCCAGATCCCTTGCAAACGAACCAACACTCGGTCCTGATGAAATCAGAAGAGCTTTTAAGCCCATAAACCTGTAATTTGGAGAGAAAATGACCACAAATAAGAGAACATTATTGCAGTAATAAAAAACAATATTTCACGAACCTCCCAGAAATTGTTTGAGAACTTTTCTCAGACACCTGCGTTGTGTCATCGCCGTGTTTATCCTAAAAGATAGGCACACATATTTTACAGTAATAGGATTACAATCATTGGTCTCGATTATCCACAAAAACAGCCAAATAGTGAGGTTCATCAAAGTAAAATTACCTGAATGTAGAATTCATATGAATCAACAACTTGCGCAAAATCTTCAATTTCTCTGTTACAACTTTCTGAAATTTCAAATCAGATTAAAATTAGAGTATGAAAAAATAGGCATCACAAGGAAGAAATATGAACCTTCCCAGAATAAAATTGATGAAACAGTGAGGACAGCATAGTAGATTCCTTTGATCCTCTATTATTGCACGTATAGAATGCAAATGCAAACTGGACTAGAAAGAGTAGTTATATAATTTTCGAAATTATATAGTAATACCCAAAATCTTGGTCTATTTTAGACGTCAACCCCCACCATGTTAAAATGTTAAATAAATGTACAACCCCCTCCCCTCACAAAACCAAGCATGCCCCCCAAGCTATGTTCCTCCTATTGTCCCGGTGAGCCTCCAACACCCCTGCCATCCCCATCGTGTCCTACTTGTATTGGTGAACTTTTTTTTGACGCTCAAAAAAGGGGGAGACACTCATCGGTGTTCGCCCCAATCCATTAGAGAGTAAAGATATGAGTACTTACGAAGCGGAGGAGGAAAACAAAAACGGAGTGGTAGACGATAGCAAAAGAGATACCATCCACGCACCCAAACAACGCTACCTGGAAGACCAATCAAGACACAAGCGAGACGCTGAGATACAAATATTTTCCTTATAGAACCTCTGCCGAGCAAATAATGCCTCGTTTCTTCCCAGCCAGATGCTCCAAAGGTGCGCAATGGGGACCACCAGGTCCTCCCTCGACCGACTCCCGGCGGTAGACAAGCTGTCACAGAAAGCATCAAGACTGGAGGTATTCAGCCACCCCACATCGTCCCAGATGGCACGCACACGGTCGCATTGGAAGAATAGGTGTCCGCTGGTTTCTACCTCCGTACCACAAAGCCCGCATAATTGTGAAACATTAGGGAACATCATAGCACAACGGTCACGAGTGAGCAGCCGACCACGCCGAAAAATCCAAAGAAAAATACCAACCCGTTCTGGGAGCTTGAGACTCCAAATGAGCTTGCAGTGATTGAGCAGGGTGGCATCCACCCCCGCGGCGCTGGGGAGCAGAGTGAAGTATGCCTTCCGCGTAGAGAAAGTACCCTCCTTCCAGGCGAAGTGATCACGCCCCCCAGTGGGCGTGGGAGCATCAGAAAGGAGGGCCATCAAAGCGGTGAAGTCGAGGGACTCCGACACCGCTGCCAGTGGAGGGACTTGCACCAACCACCACCAGTGGAGGGACTCCGACTATAAAAACATGTAGGTGAAGATATGTTTTTTTAGTCAAAAGAGGGGGAAACATGCTAGGTGGACGTATGTTCCTCCTACTATTGTCCTAGTGAGCCTCCGACACCGTTGCCATCCCCATCATGTCTGACTTGTATTGGTGAACTTGCACCGACCACCACCAATCGAGGGACTAATACTACATGTATGGTTAATGGACTCAGAGACAAAGATGATGTGCCCGACAAGGACATTGAGGGTGCAGAAATAAAGAATTTCCCCCATCAAATCATTCTGGCTTATATCAAGGAATACTCCAACAGTGCAAGGGGCATGTTCCCCCATGTAAAGGGAAGGCATCCACGGAACTAATTATTTGTTGTTGAGAATTATAATGTATTTATCTACTTCTTTTGTTTTCTAATGATCTCGGGTTTCTCCTCTCTATATAAGGAGCCATGTGACCTCCTGAATAATCAATCGACTCGTTTTCCTTACACATGGTCTCAGATCGACGGTCCTATACTCGAGTCCTAAGCCCCACCGGACCCACTGATGAAACTCGATTTCATCATCACAATTGTCCATTATTAACCCCCTTGCTTAAATATGTGTCAATAAAATCCAGATAAAGTCATGTAATTATTAGAGTCTTGAATAAATTAAAAATCACAAAAAATCACAAAACTAAAATTCGTGGTATTTTTAACCTTAAAAATACCCTCAAAAATATTTTGTATCTTCAGATGACCTCATCTCCAGTTTTGGTCAACATGAAACTTGTAGATCTCATCGAGATCTACAACTTTCATGTTTTGAGTTTTCTCAAATTCGGCCATTTAACCCCTCAAAAATCAAAATTACTTGTGCAATAATCTGATTGGGCCACGTGGCCCGTTCTGGTGGAGCCACGTAGCCTGGTCTCTTTGTCTCTTCCGCCCCCATCTCCTGTCGTTGGATTCCTTCTTGATCCAACGACCAGAGTACCTCCACGTCCACTCTTAGTCCATAGCCGTCAGATCACTTCCAGGATTTCATCACCACCCTCCGTCAGCGCCCTTCCCTCCTCACGCCACGTGGAGCATTGTGCGCCTTCCGATCTCGTCTTTATCCCTTTGATCACCGCCGTCCACTGCCGCTTAGTCAGTCACCATCTGATCATTCCCCACCTCTCATCGCATCCGTCGAACCCTGCCTTGCCCGTCTTTCGCCACCTGTCGCAGCCGCTGCCATCCGATCAGTGTCTGGAGTTCCAATCCTCACCATCTAAATCCACGACTGATTCCTACCCTCCGATCTACCCCTTAGTCTGATCTGGGTCGTCCGCTTCCGCCGGCCCTTGCGCTCAACACGTGGCGCGTTGAGGGCCCTTCGATTCTTCCCAACTGATCGAATCTCATCCACCCGTTAGCGCTCGACTGATAGCCGTTGGATCTCACGATCCAACGGCTAGGGTATCGTCGTCAACCTCCGGCCCCTCCTCTTTCACACGTTCTCCACCTCGCATGGTGACTCTCCCCTTCCCTTTTTCTCTGCAACACCAGCCGCCCTCTCCACGATCTCAGTAGCCCACGTCCTTCTCCACTCACCCACCATCCTCGTGAGATGTCCATCAACCCACGAAAGCCCCTCCGCTCGCTCCACTTTCTCCTCGAAATACATGATGTCACCAGCCAAACCGCCATCTTCAAGCTATAAATACACCGCCCCCTTCTTCGTATTCCCTCGTCCACCTTTACGCGAGAGGAGGCCCAGCCCTCCTCCATCTCCCTGTGACAGGGGGAGGTGGAGGATTGAGCGATGACGACCATCTTCCCCGGTGTTGACCTGCCACCCTCAATGGTGGCGTCGCGGTGCTCCGAGCCCGCCAAGCTGCTCTCGACGGCTGGGGGAGTCCAGCGATGACCCTGAGCCTCTCTCCGAAGCTCAAGCCCAAGCCAATTGCACCACCCTCGCTCAGGTAAGCTTCCGATTCCCTTCTGTATTTTTCATTTAATTTTGCTTAATTATGTAGGTCGCTACACCCTTGTTCGCCCTTCAGCATTTGCCTCCCGAGTTTCGCCAACACTCCACCGTTCACGCGTACTCCTCCGACCACAATCCTCTTCCTCCATACCCCAAATCACCTCCGACCCTTCTCCTCCACCTTCCACGGCGGAGGAGCGCCGAGCTCCCGCCTTCTTCGCCCACAGAGCTCTCCACCTCATTCCCCTTCACGAAACCCCATGCTTCGGCCATAAATTAACGATGCAGGTTCTCTGTACTTCAATGGTCGGGATCCTCGCCGGAGATATTTCGCACAGCCCCGCCTCCGTTTTTCGAGTGTGATCAGCCACGTCTAGGATGCTCGAAAGATCCCCTTGAGCTCCAGTGACATCACCAATCTTCCACGGAGCTCTGGGGACTCTCATCGAGCAAGTTAGAAGGCGACGGAGCTTGGGCTCCTTCGCCGGAGCTCTGAACCCGCCGCCAGCTGAAGATGGAGGAGAAGGTACAGCGACCGTTGGATGTTAATCTCAAACGTTCATCCAACGGTCTAGATGAGGCCACGCCAACGACTCCAGGAGCGTACAGTAGCCATCCGATCGCCACAATCGGATGGTTCACATTCGGGCACGTGGCGATCCCAGAGCACCTCCGAGCCTCAGCGTCCGAGCCGTTAGGCTTGGAGCTCCCGAGCCTAGCCGAAGCTGCATCCGAAGCTATATCGAGCCCGAGCCAGCACCCAAGGCTAGCTGAAGCAGTCCGAGCCTCTGCAGCGCCCGACCTTCTTCCGAACCTGGATGGCGCGTGCATAGCACGTGCATTCTGGGTAATTTGCACAGAGGCCCTCCGAAGTTTCCCAAATTGCATATTGGTCTTGCTACACGTGCCAACCACGCGCGCCTAGGGTTATTTGCACCGTGGCCCTTGCGGGTTTTAATAATTGCAAATATACCCCCGCGCGTGTGGGATTTTTACAGGGAAGGCCTCGCACTTTATTTTTATTACATTTTACTCCCTCCCAGGGACCTGTTTGTAGTTATCTTTTCATGTTTTCTTTCAGTTATGCCCTTCCTTTCTTTCATGCATATCTTGAGCTATATTTCCGATTGAGTTGATTTCAGTTTCATTTTAAAGCTTGTTTGATGAACTTTCTAATGGCATGATGATTTTATATGATGGACTCATTAATTTTGATGTATTATGTTAATCGTCATGTGTCTCTTATTACTTAACTTATGCCTTGTTCAAATCAAGTTTGTCATCTCCATTAAATCTGAAATTACTTCATTGTTTAATTGGCTCATTACTCTGATGTAGGGCATATTTTCATTACATCTCATTGCATTTATTGGCATGATAAAATAAAATAAAAAATGCATGTTTACTTCTGTTTTAGTGCATTGTCTCATCCTTTAGCATTGTTTGACCTATATGTTCTTTAACTCATCACTTAATTAATAAGTAGAAATCTAGATAATCCGAGAGAGGCTCGTGTCCTTGAGTTCGCCCTTGGTTTCTTGCCAAGTAAAATAAAAACACGACCATCTGATTCTTATTGACACATCAATTAGATGGTCTTTGATAGACTAAATTCGGCCCGACTGCAATGACATCTCAAGTGTTAATTCCACGATATTAAAGGGTCGAATTCGCGGTTTATCACCCACCTCATCGCCCAGCCTCTCAACACTCGTTGATCCCTGCCCCTCCCATCGCAGTGCGCTGCCTTGTCAGCCCTCCCATCATCGCATGGTACATCTTCCATCGTCGTGGGTCATCTTTTATCGATGTCGCATAGGAACACTGCCTAGGCCTTTTGCCGCACTCGTCAAGGCACATTGGTTGCACCTGGTTACCGCCTAAGGCCTTTTGCGACCTCACTTTACAGCCCCTCATCGTCGCCTAGGGCTTCTTGCGACCCCTCATCGTCGCCAAGGGTACCAGGACCTTCCCCAAGGACTCCCACCTCGCCATTGCGCCTCCTTGTATGTGCCTTCACATGCCCGAGGACTTTGAGTAGATTGATCATGGGTCTTTCGGGGTGATTTCAGACCATTAAACTCATCAGCGTGCTCTACAGTGTCCCTGAAGTTAATGAGAAGGTTGTGCTTTGAGGCTGCACACACAATCGGTTCCACATATGATTGTGTAGACAAATTCTGATCATTGTGCCACCTTAGTCGCATCCCTCTTGGACTCTTTTTTTCATCATCTCAGAAAGAAAGGTTGATTTATTCTCCTCCAGAGCCTTCAAAGGCACGACACCCATTGTCAAGATGGATGGGACCAATTCTGAATTATGGTCTATGCAATTCATGAGCATTATAAAGTGCAACAACAAGGAGTACATTCTGGCACAGCTTGAGTCGACCTACAAGACGAGGGTAAAAGCTTTGTGGAAGCAAAATGACATGTATGTGTGTGTCCAGCTATCGGACACCCTTACCACGGAGATAGACAATGATTTTCTCCATCAACCCACTACCAAGGCAATGTAGGACATCCCGCCACCACAAGAGGAATGAAATGAAAATCATGCATCTTTAGTATGACATTTTCACAGCAAAGAAAGATGGTCCCCGCTTCATGCTTTCTAATCATGGCTTAAGGGTATGTTTGAGAAGTTTCACAGCATCATGCATCTGAATGCTTCCAGAAAGCAGTAAATGGCATACATGAATGCCACAAAGGTCGGTGTATTTCTTGTGACGCTTGATTAACAATATAATATTGCACACAACTAGCTTCTTACATGCGTGATTATACCTCCCATGGAAGAGGCCTATAGCCGACTGAGCAGGATCACGGTTCCTCCTGCAGTCAGTACTTAAACCTCCTCTACAATGGTCGCATCTCGCGACAGAGGAGGTTCAACACAGTTCGGACGGCCCAGTGCCTGCAACAGAAGCAATGGACACTCACGCCAACAGTGGGCATATGACCACCGTTTTGGCCACTCTGAGGACATGATCACCTCGTGTCTGCTCGTGTTACCGAGCAAGTTGAGTCCACTACAACGTATGTTAATCAGAAGTTCGACGACCTTGTCTCTCATTTGAAGGAGATCATAACTTCTAGTGCTCCTTCGGGCCCTTCTGGCGTTGCAACCATTGCCTCCACTGATACCTCGGATATAGTTTATGCACTTACTAATTGTCACATGATACTATGATAGACATTTCAAAGTGGATTACGAACTTCAAAGCATCTCAGCATATATGTCGGGACAGAGCATAGTTCACTTCATACAGCTCAATTCACCCCGGTAAATATGTAGTCATGGCAGATGGAACACATTCCCTTATTAAAAAACAAGGAGATATTCGATTGGTACCATCTATGCATCTTCAGAATGTGCTTCAAGCACCTATATTTTCTATGAACTTCTTATCTATTAGCTAGATTACCAATGATCCACATCGTCGTGTCATATTTGACCCCTCTTCTCTTGTGTTTCAGAATGTACTCATGAGCAGGGGATTAGATGTGGCCTTAAGTAAGAGGGTCTATACATACTGGTCCAGTCTCCTTATGCAGGCAGATCTTTACTTCCCATTGAATCGGTGTCTTCATACATATGGCATATTCGATACAGTCATATTCCTTTGTAGAATCTGTGTAGAGTCCTCCCACAAACTCCTCATCAATTTATGTTTCAGTGTAAGGCTTACCAGCTAGGGAAGCATCATTGTTCCAGTTTTCTTAATCATTATAGTTGTATGAGTAGTCCTTTATTTGAGCAAGTTCATTTTGATATATGGGGTCACATTTGTGCTCTTGATCACCAAGAACACATGTTCTATCTAATTTCGGTCAATGATTTTTCTAGACTTTCTTGGTTTTTCTTTTGAAAAATAATTCTGAGGCGGGTTCTGCTATTCCAGCTTTTATTATTGAAATAAAGAATATCTGTTCTGCTATTGTTAAGTATACTCGCTCTGACAATGCCTTGGAGTTTTGTACCATTCAACTCTCTCAATTCTTAAGTTTCATTAACATCATACATTAGAGCTCGTGTGCTTACATTTCTCAGCAGATCAATGTTGCAGAGCACAAACACCGTCACCTTCTTGATGTTTTTAGGACTATTATTATCCATAGTCATGCTTTCCACTCATCCCAGGGTGATGTGATCCTCATTGCCTACTACCTGGTCAACCGTATGTCATCCTCCATGTTAGGAAAATTTTCCATTTTGATTGTGTTTCCCTATAAGGACCTTTTCTCTCTAACATCTCGTGTTTTTCGCTCTATCGCTTTTGTTCATCACCTGACTCCTGGATGTGACAAGCTCTCACCCAAAATTATCAAGTGCATCTTTGTTGGCTACTCCGGGACTCCGAAAGGGTACCGATGCTTTGATCCTATCAAACTGAAGTACTATGCCAGTGCCGACGTCACCTTCTTTGAGTCTGTTATATATTTTCCTCCAATAGGTGGCAGGATAACCTCATTTGAGTCTGGTGAAGAGGTTTACATTACACCTCCTTCTTCGCCTCCACCTCCCTACCACACCTCCTCCACTTATGGCTCAAATTTTGCATCATTAGTACATTCGCGGGCTGACTCTTGAACCCCCTGCTCATGTGCCTTTCCCATTATCTAGCTTACCCCAGCTAAATTTTGAGCACTTGGTTTCTACTGATGGCACTCTTGATTTGTCTGTATAGTGGGATAATTTATAGGTTGAGCATGTAGCACCTCAGGAGAGATTTGTACATGAGACAGATTGTCCATGGGATCTTGATCAACCATTACTCTTCGGCAGAGGAGGTGTACTTATGCTCGTTGTTTTCAAAAACGTGCCTCGAGGCATTGAGGCGTATGCTTCGAGGGAGCAACCTCATTGAGGCGTACGCCTCGAGGCACTGCCTAAGACCTCAGTTGATTTTTCATAATTTTCTGTTATATATTCTTCTTTTTCATTGTAAGCTTTTTGTCTTTCATAGACAAGTATTTTCAAGTCCTTGAGCTCAAGATTTACTGAAAGGCAACTATTTTTGTAGTTTATTAACATATTAAACTTATTTTTATTTTTTCAGCATGTTCTTTATAAATCAACATGAACAAAAAAAGTCTTGATTCCTTATATCTAATGCATTTATTCTTTAGTATGAATCAAGAATAAATGATTTTTGTACTAAAATGTTTACTTTGACCTAAAATTAGAAGAGTATATTTTGTAAACATGTTTTATCTTTGCTTCTATTCAATCAGGACCAAAATAATACACATCAAAGCATGCATGAACAAGGACGGATTCAAGTATTTTATTGTCAAATTCTTATGGTAAAGTAAAAGGTGATCATTGCTTACTCTCTTGTCTTTCTTAATTGATTTGCACATACCTCAACCAACAACAACAACAAAGCCTTTTCTCACAATTAATTAAGGTCGGAGGATTTTTGCCTCCATTCAGATATATCTTAACTCAATCTCGGGCTTATATCCAAAAAACTAAGATCCCTTCGTATAGTCTCATTCCAACACTTCTTGGGTCGTACCCACCCTCTCATAGAAGGCTCAACATCCAAAACTCACATTTCCTAACTGATGCATCAGCTAACCTCCTTTGCAAATGGCCAAACCACCTTAAGCGGTTTTCTCGCATCTTATCCTCAACCATAGATGCACCAACTTTCCTTCTGATTGCATTATTCCAAATCCGATTTATACGTGTGTGTGTGTATGTGTGTGTCCACACATCCACCTTAGCATTTTCATTTCTACTACTACCATTCTCTGCACATGTCTCACAGGCCAACATTCAGATCCATAGAGCATAGCAGGTCTCACGACTGCTTTGTAAAACCTTTCTTTGATTTTTTAAAAAATTTTATCACAGAGAACAGCAGAGGCTCCTCTCCACCTTAATCAGACTGCATTTATTCTATTAGTAACATCTCCACCAATTTCCCCATCATGTTGCAAAATAGATCCCAAGTATCTAAAAGAATCTCTCTTCTAAATGTTATCATCATCAATCTTCACCTCGATTCCTTCAATATTGCTTCCATCAAAAGTGTACTCAACATATTCAGTATTAGCCTTACTTATATGAAATCGTTTAATCTCCAATGCATGTCTCCATACTTCAAGCTTCTCATTTACTCCATCGCTAGCATCATCAGTGTTGCAGAAGACGGTATTCGGTATTCAGTCGGAGGGGTCACTGAATAGAGAATAATCGGTATTCGGGCGATTATTCGGAATTATTCGGTTTTGTATTTTTTAATATAAAAATTATTTATAATACATATATTCTTATATTTTTATACATATATGGTCATTATTTAACATGAATCCAAGATTAAAGTACCCATCAATATAATAGATATATAGAATTTGACATTTGTGGTGATACCGTGGTAAAACGTAACCCATAAAATTTGAAAATTGAAAATAAAAAAATAAAAATATGAAAAGTCGAACTCCAGTCGGCCTCATAGTCGGTCCAGTCGGCCTCATAGTCGGTCCAGTCGGCCTCATAGTCGGTCCAGTCGGCCGAATAGTCGGCCGACTATTCGGTTGGGCCGACTATTGCCCGACTGGAGGTCTATTCAGTCGGGTACCCCCCCGCACCGCATAGTCGGACCGACTATTCGGTATAGTCGGCCGACTATTGCAACACTGAGCATCATCAATCAACATAATATCATCAGCAAATAACATACACCAAGATATCTCATCCTAATTGTGATGGGTCTATTCATCTATAATCAAAATTAAAAAATGGACTTAAAGTTCAACCTTGATATAAACCAATGTTGATGTCAAAATAGTCAGTCTCCCCAAACTAGATCCTTACAAGAGATAAAGCTCTATCATACATATCCTTTATGAGGTTAATGTATAGGACGGGTACTTGTTTCTTCTCCAAAACTCTTCATAATATCTCTGTGGGACAGAATCATAAGCCTTCTCCAAATCAATAAAAATCATATGAAGGTTCTTCCTTTTAGATCTATAAATCTCCATTGTTCTCCTCAGTAAATGGATGCCATCAATAGTTGAGCGACCTGACATGAATCGGAATTGGTTTTCTTTAACTTTGAAAGCTTGCCTCAACCTTCTCTCGATCTCACGTTCTCAAATTTTCAGTGTAACCCATCAGCTTGATACCTAAGCAATTTTGAATGTTTCATTTGTTCTTATAGAGAGGAACCACGATACTTCTCCAATCTTCAGGCATTTTCTTGCTTCGCCAAATAACATTGAATAAATTTGTAAGCCAATTCAAACTACACTCACCTAAAACTCTCTGTACTTTTATAGGAATGTCATTCGATCCTATAGCTTTCCCATGTCTCATAACATTCAAAGCCTCCTCTACTTCCTTTCTTTATATTCGTCTATAGTATGCACGATTCAAGTAACTTTCACTACTAGCTAGACCACCCAAAGTGATCTCTCTATTTCCCTCCCTAATGAAAAGCTTATGGAAATACTGCTTCCATCTAGTCTCTATATCCTTCTGAGTAACGAGCATGTGACTTTCGTCATCCTTAATGCATCTCACTTTAGAAAGGTCTTTGGTCCTTCTTTCTCTTGCTTTAGCCAACCTGAATATATCCTTCTAGCCATCCTTAGAATCGAGATTTGTGTACAAAACTTCATAAGCTTTTACACTAGTTTCTCTTACAACCTTCTTTACTTCTTCGTTATTTTGTAGTTTGTGACGATTTCCTCTGTTCTATCCTTAGACATAGCTTTAAAGTATGCTCTTTTAATTATGAGCTTCTCTTACACCCCTCCATTCCATCACCAAGCTTCCTTTTGGCATGGAGTTCCTCCCTTTGACTCTCCTAGAATCTCTTTGGCTACCCTTCGGATACAAGATGCTACCGTCACCCACATCTCATTTGCACTTCTGTTACAATCCCAAGATAAGTCCTCTAAAACCTTCACCTTGAAGCTTGATTGTTTCAATTGAAGATTCCACTATCTAGTTCCAGTGATCTTGAAAACCATCATTTTCTTTACCAATCCTTTTATTTGCACATCCATGACTAACAAGCAACGTTGGGTTGTCAAACTCTCTCACGGGTTACTTTACAGTCTTTGCAACACACAATTGATCTCTTCTCCTCAACGTAAAGTAATCTATTTTTGTTCTAGTCGAGCAACTCTTATAAGTAATTAAATGCTCCTCCCTCTTCTTGAAGATAGTGTTTGCTATGAAAAGATCATACATCGTTACAAAATCCAGAATGAGTTTTCCCTCTTCATTTCTATCTCTGAAGCCATGGCCTCTATGAACACTAGCATACTCTTAAGCATCCTTTCTCACATGTCCATTAAGATCTTCACCCAGGCAAATCATCTCTCTTTGTGGAATTCCTTGCAAAATCTTATCCAGGTTCTCCCAAAAAGCTTTTTTAATCCTTTCATCTAAACCAATTTGTGATGCATAAGCAGAGATGATATTTAGAATTTCTTCTTCAAGCACCAATTTTAGCAAAATAATCCGATCCCCCGATCTTTGTACCTTGACCACACAATCCTTCAGATCCTTAAGAACAATCAGTCCAACACTGTCTCTACCCTTATCTTTACCTGAATACCAAAGTTTAAGGCATGTATTTACTAACTCCCTTGCTTTCTCTCCAATCCATTTTATCTCTTGTAGACATAGCATCTGAATCTTCATTCTTTCTATTGTATCTACTATTTTCATCGATTTGTCAATCAAAATGTCAATTCCAACAGCCTATCTACAACTTCCTTTGCAACCTCTTTTGGACTAACTTATTTACTCGCATACATCCAACATGCAAGAACTTTTGCAAATTTTGGACTGCATCCGAGCGGCGATGTAGTGGAACTAGCTTATTAACTCGCATGTGTTCCTCATGCGAGAACCCTTGCAAATTTTGAACTACATCCAAGCAGCGATGTAGCAACCCTTGCCAATTTTTCATTGCATTTGTACCCACTTAATGGACTAGTGGTAGTACAGTGTCTACCACACAAAAGATCAGGGTTCAAATCCCACTCTTGCAGTGGTTGCATTAGGTAGTCGACGGCCAACGTAAAAAATAAGTCGAATCTTTCAACATGGATTTGAGCAAGAATCCATGTAGTCGACCCTACTTATAGTGGGATAAGGCTTAGTACATAAAAAAATTGGGGCGATGCAACGCGTCTCTAGTAGGGAACGCCCCGGCAAAATCTAAATGTTTGCTTAAATCCATGTTGAAAAGATCGACTATTGAAGCAAATTTCTAAATAGTATTTTTAAAAAAACTATTTAGGAAGTTGTCTCCAAGTGTTTTATGCTAGTTGTTGGCTACCTAAAGCAACCCTCCTCAATTTAGCCAGGCTTGGGACCAATCATGGTTGAATTTGGCACATACCTCAACCAATTTTTATAATAGGTATGGACATCCAGGTCCTTTAGTTAAATTTTATTCATAACTTTACTGTTACCAAGACTTACCCATTGTTGTGCGTGCAAATCCATATTTACTTGAGAGTCCAGAAGAAGAGAGTTATTTAACAACTTACAATAGCTCATGCTTAAATTTAATATTCCCAACTTATTGAGAGACGTGACATCGATGTTTAGAGATCCAATGATGACTTGTTTATGTTTGAATTAGCTTTATTAGCCTTTCATGTATTTTGATGGTCAAATTATTTATGATTTGAACTTTTATTGTAGTTGGGGATTTGAGATAGTTTAGTTCCCACGTAATGTGAACTTGGATGTTTGAAACATGAAATTAGCCTTGAAATGTCATGGAGTTATGTTTTTTATCAAAGCTATTTAATTTTCCTATAACTATCAAAATGTAATTGCGATTAATTATCGTGTTTTAGGAACTCTTTCTTTCTGGAGTGAGGCTTACGCCTCGTGGCAATACTAAGAAAGCGTCTCAATACGCCTCATAATTTTTAAAACCTTGCTTGTGCTACATATCCCCTTGCATCCCACGTTTCATAGGACTCTTTTCGAGGACTTCATGAAGTTTATGGTGGGATTGTCTGTTGTTGCAATCTCATGCACAAATTAAGAGGCTATGTGAGGCGATCAGTGGTGTCTTGTTAAGGAGGAGGAAATGGATGCGATCCAGTCCGGAGTCACATGGAGCTTAGTTACTACCTAGCAGGGGTGCATGTGGTTGGTCGCAAATGAGTCTTTACAGTGAAGCAGTGAGCAGACGGCAATGTTGACCACTACAAGTCTAGGATTGTGGCACGTGGGTTCACATAGGCATATGGGGTATACTATTAGGACATGTTTTCCCTCGTGGCTCGTTATTCTACCCTTCGTATCCTCCTCTCAATTGTTGTGGCACGAGGTCGGTCACTTTCTCAACTTGAAGGCAAGAACGCTTACCTGTATAATGACCTGCAGGAGGAAGTCTATATGCAACAACCACTTAGGTTTGTTGTTGAGGAGGAGTGACAAAAGATATGCATTTTTCAAAAGGATGTTTATAACCTTAAGCAGAGTCCTAAAGCATCCATAAGCCTTCCAACTTGGCAGAGCATCAGGGCTTCATGAGAATGACTACAAATCACTCGCCCTTTGTATATAGGACACAGAAAGGTATTAGTGTCATTCTAGTTTATGTTGATGACACCATTGCTACAGGAGATGACTTACAGGGTATCGGCGAGGCTAGAGAGTTCCTTCGACAACAATTTGTCAACAAGATCCTGGCAAACTATGATACTTCCTTGAGCTTGAGTTTTACCAGGAATCAGAGAGGTCTTATGAAAACCTAGAGGAAGAATGTTACAGATCTAGTTCTAGAGACAGGGATGGCAGTCTGCAGTCCTGCTACTATTCCCATGGATCCCAGCGAGAATCTCTATAATGATGATATGGAGGAAGTAGACAAGAGGATATACAAAGATCTTGTTGGGAAGCTTCTTTATGTGACTATTACCAAGTCAAATATCTCACTTGCAGTGAGCAAAATCAATCAGTTTATGGAGTAGCCTCGACATGCTCACATGGACGCAGTGTATATGATCTTAAGGTATCTGAAGTCTTCTCCAAGTACACGATTGCTATTTAGTAGAGGGACATCTCTTGTCATCATGACATGTGACTACGTAGGATGCACTAAAGACAGGAAGTCTACCTCTGGTTTTGCAATCTTCATAGGGAGTTCTTTGGTCTCGGGGAAAAGCAAGAAGCAGAATGCGATTGCTAGATCTAGTGTTGAGTTCGAATGCAAAGCTATGGCATAGGGAAGCACTGAGATGAGGTAGGTCAAATTTGTACTAAAAAAACCTAGCTATTGAAGTCATCTTCCCATGCAGTTGCTTTACGGCAATCAGGTTGTTCTATTCATTGTCAAAAATCCAGTTTTCCATGAGAGGAAAAACGTGAGGTATATTGCCACTACACACGAGATATAATACAGAATGGCTTTACCCCTACTTAAGTTAGTTTACGGGAACAAACAACAATTTTTTCACCAAGGCCCTAACAAGGAGGTCATTCCATAAGTGTTGTTCCGATATGAGCATGATTGACATCTATGCTCCATCTTGAGGGGAACTATTGAGAGTTCTTTTGTATTTATCTGTTTCTTATGTTTTCTTATGTAATTTGCCTCTAAGGTTTATCCTCTCTATATAGGAAAGCCATATAGCCCCCTAAATAATAAATCAAGTCATTTGCTTTCCGCATTTGTGAAGACGAGAACAAAGACCATAGAGGTGCCAAGATTTGGGGATGGCACAGAGGCAAAGTAGTTGTTGCTAAGGAAGAGAGCATCGACAGGGAGTTGTGAGAGGGCAAGAGGAGGGTACCATTAAGGTTGTAGAAGAAAAGATCGAGGTAGCAAATGCAGGGAATGGAGAGAAGGATGTGGAAAAGGAGATTGATAAGGCAGTTGTTACTGAACTGGAGCATGAAAAGGAGATGAAAGGATAGAGGTCCAGAGGTGGTTTGAGAAGAGGTAGGAGGGAAGGAGATGTGGGGGGGAGGGGAAGGGGGGCGACGTTTTTGTGGTTAAGGTCAAGGTTGATGACAATGAGGAGGTAAAGGGAGGAGAGCATAAAAAACGACATTATATTTGTAGACATCCGGCTCGAGCCGGAGAAAGGTGTTGGCTGACGACTACATTTTGCAAGTGATGCCCCCACTAGACCAGTTCTTCCCAACAAGCGGTGGTAACCCACACTCGCTCACCGCCATGACATCATGCGTCTTCCACAACATCTTTTCCCCTAATGCAGAAAAACAAGGTTCTCCCTCTACTTCTCTAAAATATCCATTACATCTTTCTATTTCTTGTATACATTGGTATACATAAATTGTTGAGTTGGTAATCTGAATTATTTGTACCCATTTTTCCTGTTTACGTCATGTTTCTTCTTCTTGGGTACAGGTATGGTTGTAACTTGCACAGAGCATTCTCCTATACAAAGAGGATAGGACTCTTGGCTCATCTATCCAAGTATTTCTCTCTAATCTAATCAAGTTAGTATCATTATGCCTCCTCCTTGAATAAGAAAACCCAAGTAGGGTTTATCCACCATTATGGCTTTAACCCATTGTAGATAGTTCCTTTAACGATCACCAAACTACCATTAGGTCTCCTTATTGACTCCTGTTAGAGATATACATCGTCCATCATCAACTCCATCAGGCCCCAGGCCTTCACTAACACACTGACTTATGGCTTCGTATCAACATGACAATAAAGCCTCATCACTACCTCGCACTATTATTGTGCCAAGCAACATCATCATTGACTTAAAGACTAGCTTCAACTTCAAGCCTTAGAGCCTTCCTGCCCAGCTTTAAGCATCATCAGCCCCGGCTCCGAGATAAGTTCGTTCACCACCAATGAACATTCACAAATCTCAAGTTGTTTGTATAACTTCGAACATGGACAGATCTGCTTCCATGGAAATGCAACTTCAGTGGCGTAGGATTTCAACGATCTTCTAGTAACAATTACAACGACATCTAGATCTATTTGAGTCCAATGGCTTCGCAATCCTTGTTTTGTAAGTTTCCTTTGTACTAACTCCATATACATTGATGGAATCTGTAAATCGAAAATTCAACCTATCAAGATTTTAGGAGTGTGTTTAAGATGTGGCTACCACCTCCTTTATTTTATTGAGTGTTATTCTATAACCCTAACCCTAGGGATATTCTGGTCCTCTCAATAGAGAGGCATCACAACTTATTGTACCGCTAAACCTAGGTTTCCATTAGGACCCCTAGGCTTCCCAGTACCAATACGAAATTTCCTTTCTAATTTTCAATTTGATATCAGACCAGCCCCCTCCCCCCCCCCCCCCAATCCATTTCATCTTCTGACACCGCTAGTCCCCTCCTTCACACACCGGCGTCGCCAGCCCCCGTCCCTCCCAATGTTGAACGCCACCAACCCTCCTCATGCCCCTTACATGCCGCCAACACCTCCTCCTCCTACCACAGTGTCACCAGCCCTCGTCCCGCCCCCTTATACGTCGCCATCCCCCACCTCCTCCAGCCACAGCAACGTCAAACCCCCCGATCCCTCCAACCCCCACCCCCATGTTACACCTCCTATCAGCCCTCCTTCCTCCTGCTTGACCCCCTTCAGCCACACCTCCCTACTGCCATGTAGTCCCACACCTGCCTTGTCGTCGCCGAGAGCAGCCCCATGGCTCGCCCACCACTTAACAACCCCACAGAAGCAAACTAACCAGTCTCGCATCCTTGATTGACGCCTCCAACACTTTTCATTCAAAGAAAGTGGGCATCACTCCAAATATTATCCCACCACCAGTCGGCCTCCCTTGAGTTCTCCAATCCCCATGCGATCCGACAACACATTTACATGTGTTGATTTCAACATCCGAAACCCTATGAGTTCCAGTCGATTACTCTTCTACAGACTTTAAAAAAACACAACGTGCTATGATATGAGCATTTATCATCTATCATATTTCTCTACAAGATGGAATGGCAACCTAATCAGAGATGTCAAAATCAGAAGTGGTGCCTCAGGGATACGAGGGAGGGAGTGTCCACCTACCCAATATGCACGATCCCCAGGTTGGACGAGATCGACTACTGAAACTGGTCATAGATGTTCTGATAATTTTGCAAGGATACAACAAGGGATATTTTAGTTGAGCTAGAGCATATTACCAAGACAGGTATGAACACCCCTTGGACGAAGGGCGATGGGATGGTGAGCTTGTGATCATGATCATGATCATGTCATCGTCAAAATTGTAAACGAACCGGTCTATTATACGACTGCTCACAACATGTGTACCTCTTTGAAAGCCACAAATGGACAAGAGATAACTCCAATAGGATGTTTCATGCATACTTATGTATGATGAATCTAAAGCAAGCAAAAGGACCCATAGAGTATTTTCTTTTCTGAAATCTTCAATTGAACGATACAATATGTGTGTTCCAAGATGCTCATGTCCTACACAAAATGAATATCACCAATTCATAGCAATCCAAGTATTCCTCGTAGGTCTTGACATGGTTATGTTGTTGCTTGAGACCAAGTGATCATTGTTTCCACTCTCCCAACCATTGAAGAGGTGTACAGTGCCCTGAGCCGACTAGCAGTCTCTCACACCAACATTGCTACTGAAGTCCAAAACTGGATCACTGCACTTGCTGCACCATCATGGAGAGGAGGTTGTCCCTCATACAGGGGTCGTGGTCGTGGTTGCTCCAAACCAGGCTGACACAGCACCATCCAATGCACTTTCTGCCACAAAACAGGGCACTCTAAGGCATGGTTATCCAATGCCTACAACTCGTGGCGTCACTAAAAAGGGCGATGGTCATTTTGTGGACTTAGAAAATTTAATGCAGTGTCTGAACAGGCTCCACCGAGCATCCAAAGGCCATTGATGTTGCACATATACATATCTATGTTGGCTTGGTTGATTTCTACAGGTGCCTCCATCTGCCTATGTAGGGAAAGGACTCATATACATCAGATGAGACAAGTTCCTCCTTGACGAATTGTCCAAGTTATAGACAGTAACCCCATTCAAGGAAAAGAGGATGTCCATCTCACCCACAATATCAAGATCAACAATTCTTTTTGTTCCTGAGTTTCCAATCAGCCTTCTGTATGTAAGTCAAATTTGCAAGGAACTTAACTGTAGGGCTGTATTTGATGTTGTTTTTTATGTTTTTCAGTATAAACTGACTGGAAGGATGATTGGTGTGGGCCATGAAGAAGGGTGCCTATCATCTTGTTCCATCATCTAGTACCGCTGCATATTTTGGGAGTTATTTTTCGGCCCCTTCAAGTGCTCTCTGGCACCTGGGCTTAAAGTATTCTTCTCTTCAGAAACTTCATTGGGTCATTCCCCAGCTTCCTCCTACTGTCAATCTAGAGTGTTAGGCCTGCCAACTAGGGAAGCATCATCGAAGTTCTTTTTTGTAATTAAGTACAATTCATTCCATTACTCTCTTTGAGTTTGTCCATCATGTTATATGGGACCCTGCCAGTATCTTGATCGTTTGGGAAACAGAAATTGTCATGTTCTGGTGGATGACTTCTCCTGAGTTTCATCGACTTTTTAATTGAAAACTAAATATGTCTTTCCCGTTATAGTTCAATTTATAAATAAAATAAAGACTCGATTCGGTACCTATGTCAAAGCTATTAGATCTGACAATGATATGGAATTCCTTTCTCATGGTATGCAATCTTTTCGTCTTCTCACGGGATCCTGCATCAAACCATATGTGCTCATACTTCCCTACATAATGAGATTGTCGAATGTAAACATCAACATATTATTGGTCTTGCACGTATCTTACTCGTCAATTATCATGCTCCTTCGACATATTGAGAAGATGCCATCTGTACTATCATGTTTCTTATCAATCGTATGCCATCCACTTCCATTGATGAGAAGGATCCCATTGAGGTCATTTTCTCAAGGAAAGTTGAGTTACATGTTCCTCCAAGAGTGTTTGAACTTTGAGTATGTGCCTTTATCCACCTCCATGGTCCAGGAAAAGAAAAAATAGGTAGCCACAACTGTGAAATGTGCATTCTTAGGATACATTAGGAATCGAAAGGGATATTGATGCTACGATCCTCCATCCAGAAAACACTACATCAGTTCTAATGTTACATTCTTTGTCCCTTCCCTTTTATTCCAGGTCCGAAACACGTGTCTCCTCCACCTCCCACAATAAACACTACTCTTCTTGTTCCTATTCCATTGGATGATCAAGAAGGACTATTTATCAGCAGAGACTCACCCCTTCTGAGCAGGCACCATTTCTCCCTTAGGTATTTGAATTTCTACATATTGATGTCATTTCTACTTCCATAGACATAGAAAATGGTGCAGCAGATGACTAAGTGAGTGATGAAATTACTTCCCATAGCTTTCAAATAGGGGACAAGGCAATGTACCAAGCACCCCACTCAGTTGCAATGTCTGTTTCTGAACTTGGATCTTCCTGTTCAAAATTTGTTGAAACATTGTCTGACATAGCTATCCCTCGTAATTGTGATGAGAGTCTTTGTGATTCCAGATGACGACTAGAAATGGAAGAAGAGACGTCTGCACTGGTTTCATGCAATACCTGGCAACTTGTTGATACACTTTGTGATAATAAGGCGATTGGATCCAGCTGAGTATTTATGGTAAAGTACAAGCCAAATGGATCCACTACTAAATACAAGGCTCGCTTAGTAGCAAACGGGTTTACATGAACCCACGGTGTTGATTTCTTTAACACATTCTCTCTGGCTGCCCACCTCTCAACAATGTGAATGCTCATAGCAGTTGTAGACTTGCAGTACAGCTCGAATGTCATTTGCATCAACTTGATTTAAAGAATGCAATTATATATGGAAACCTACATAGTGTACATGCGGCAACGTCCTGACTCCGAGGCTCAAAGGGAGTGTCAGACAGTGTACTTGTTAAGTAAAGCTATATATGGACTTAAACAGAGTCCTCTTGCCCAATTTCAAAAATTATCAGAAGTACTAGAGAGTTTGGGCCTCGTTAGATCAACTACAGACCATTCCTTATTCATACGAAAGAATGGAAAATGAATTGTAGCAAGCTTGTTTATGTAGATAATATCATCCTCACGGGAGAAGACTCTGATGGCATTATGGAAGTAAAGAAGCAACTAGCAATATAAATTGTGGTCAAACATTTGAAACCATTAAGAATACTTTCGAGGGATTAAAATAGCTAGATCCAAGCGAGGTCTAGTTATGTCTCAACGAAAGTATGATGTTGATCTTCTCCAAGAGACAAGCACGATGTGATTTAAGCCAGCATACATACCTATGGATCCTAAGGGACGCTTCTATAAGCCAGTAGCTGTCAAAGATACATGTCGATACAAGCAACTATATGGCACATTATTTTATTTAAGCACGATCGACAAATTGAGTCAATTAATGGACTCACTTACTTCAGCTTACTTTGATGCATGCATGATGGTCATAATATACATCAAGTCATCTCCAAGGAAGGGTCTAATGTTCACCAAAGGCAATGCCTTCAATTAAATAGCTTATTCTAATGCAGATCACAGAGGATACATAATAAACAGAAATCTACTATTGCGTGTATCTTGCAAGAAACTTGGTAATTTAGACAAGCAGGAAACAATCAATTGTCTCCTGCTCAAAGGCTAAGAGTGAATACTGAGCTATGGCCCACACAGCAACAAAACTAGTATGGATTCAATCCCTACTTCAGTTGAGTTAAATTCAGTTGATCGACCAGGCAATGTTGATCGATTAGGTCAACTTCAGTTGATCGATCACAAGTAGTCTTTATAGAGTTGTTGAGTTAAATTCAAAAAGTGGTCGATCAAGGCTCTCAATTAGTCGATCAGGAAGTGATCGATCATTACAATTATTTTATAGATCAAACATGTAAGGAGGTTGATCAAACTGATTGTCAATCAAATGCTGTAAAGTGATCGATCAAGCCAAGGTTCTAAACTTGTTCTAAGTTGTTCTAGATTAGGAAAGATTTGTTGATGCTATCAAGCTTACAACTTCATACAAGCAATACAATAAGTTTTAATACAAATTACACCAAAGAATTACAACAACCAATAGTAATTTCTTGAATCAAGTTTTTGATCTTTTGATATCTTCTTAAATTATTGAAATAACATATAAACTTGCGTACCTACAAGTCAAAGATACATACTAAGTGAGCGACTTGCGATTATTGTGTCATCACTAAAACCAAAGCAATAAAAGAATAAGCACAATTCTAAGTAGAGAAACAAAATATCTCCCTTTTGTAAATAATGACAAAATAGTTGATTACGTTTTTAGAAAGAAGATACATCAAAAAGATTAAAGCTTGCCTAAAAACATGAGGGATGAGTTTAAGTCCAAGATTTAATTCTCATTTTTAAGTCTCCCCCTTAATAAATTTTTAAAGCATAAGTTAATCAAGCAAGTAGTTAACCACTTGTTTAATTCCTCTTTCAAACATTTAATCGTTTTCTCTCCCCTTTTTTTGCAATTAATAAAAACTAGAGGAAAATAAGAAAGATTATCTGGAAAAACCAAATGGGTGAACTTTAATTAACAAGGAACTCATACACAATGTTTGTGAGCATAAATCATGTTCCCTTACATGAAAGAGAGAAAGAATGAACGAAGACACAACTACAAGATGGCATGATAGCCACAAAAGGGATCGTAGTCAACGTCATCTGAGCCACAAGGAGAGGAGTGTGGAGGGGGTCGCTTACTTCCTCCAGCGATGTGATGCCTACTATCGCAATTGTGTCCATTATGGCCAACATAGTTAGAGTAGTCATCAACATTTTCTTCATCTACCATCGGTTCCATAATAATGTGATTTCTTCTAGAAGCACTGACGAGCAGAAGAACGAGAAAGTCAATGGGGAATGGAGGCTTTCGTGGGAGGAGGAGGATGTTGTTGCCTAGGTCGAGTCATGGACGAAGGCTTCTTCTTAACAACAATCAAAAGGTTGTAGAGTACCGCTTCTTGAGTATTGGCAAATTAAACATACTCAGTTGTCCAATAAGCCATTTTGATGTTGTGGCACATCATCGTCTGAGCATTTTCCTACATCATGTGGAAGAGGAGGCAGAACATATCGACCATATCATGTTGGCCAAAAGAGTCCCTAGGGATGAGGCCCGTGAGGGTGTAGTCTTGATACGCCCAAGTCTAGCCACAATAGGATGGATCGGTACAGACGGGTGAAGGGATGTAACCCCGGAAACGTGTGGAGGTAGGGAGGAAAGGGATAGGTCGAACGAAATGGGTGGAAGTGGAGGGTTGTCTTCTGAGTCATGATTGAACTTCATCGCCTCGAGGGTAAAAGGGCAACTAAGTGATGTGGTGAGGGTTCTCGGGTCGAGGGATGGAGAAATAGTGGAGAATGTGGGGAATAAGGATCTCGACCGATAGAACATAATTACACCAATTGAATGGACGGTCTTTCAAAAAGGTGTAAATCAAGGTTAGCAGTTAAGGGTGACATGCAAGAGGTTGGTGGTCTTAATCCGGAAGTTCAAGGAAAAGACACGGTTGAGGAATCGCAAAAGGGCCGAAAGTATGGAGCGGCCAAATGTCGGCCATTAGCAAGGGTTGGTGGAGTGAAGAGGGCTTCGCAATAATCGTCACGAGAAATCCTTGTTAAAAGGTCACCAATGGTTGGTCCCCGATTAGGACAATCAAGTTTATGGTAAATCATCAAAACACCTACCACAAAGGCATGTCAGCAGATGGTAGTGTGGAGATGATATGCGGTAGAGTTACTGATATCCAACAAGTTCGAGTAGAACTTCATGAAAAAGGAGGGTAAATAGAGTATGCAAGGGAGCTAGAAGTACTAGGGTAGAAGCATGGAAAGAAATTTCACGATATATCGGCGATATATCATCGATATATCGATATCGAGATGCGACCGATATGGGTACCGATATGGCGATATATCCCAGTTGTTGGTCATTTCCTTCACAAACGATCGTCGACATGGGCGATATTTCGATGATATATCACCGATATATCGTTGAAATATCATATCGATACGATATCAAAATGATATCGATATCGATACGGCCTTCCCTGGGCAGAAGGATGGGTCAAAGAATCTATACATTTGGTTACAGTGAAGAGATCAGCATATGTAGGAAAATGAACATGATATGAATGGGGAGAATGGAATGATAAGTCGATAGGGTTGAACAGTAGTAGTGGAGAAGACAACGTGGGAGGATTGAGGTCTAATGGCGCCTGGCGGAGATCGAACCATGGAAGGATTTCTTAGGTGCCATGTGTGGTCTAAGATGTAAGGTAAGGGGTTCCTGTAACATGAACAGAGAATCCGAACTTATGAGTCTTTGAAAAAATCAAAAGAACGAGAAAAACCAAAAGAAAACAGTACATGATTGCAGTTTTAATCGATCAACATAGAAGACCTGATCGGCAAAAAGTTTAATTCTGATAATAATTCCTGACTCATCTAACTTATTTTTAAAACCCCACAAGATTTAGATAAGGGTTTAAAATTTGGGTACAAGATCACATATCTAATTCCTTCTAATTAGAAAAGCTCTTTTTGCATTGCCATTAACCAAAATTGTATGCATCACTTACGGATTTTTACTCGATGAGGGATACAAAGGTTGACATCACAAACGTGTTAAATTGCAATCTTGACTGAAAATCTGTGGCCACAATCACCAACTCCTTGGGATGATCTCAAACAAAGTTAAAATCATTGGGTAGACTATGAAAATTCTATTTCTCTGTTATACTTGAACGATTATCAATTTGAATCTCTTCCTTATTTTACATTCATGTGGTTGAGGAGTTTTGCTCAAATTTTCATCAAATGAAACATTGATTGATTTTACAACAATCATAGTTCTCTTATTGAATATTATGTACACTTTGCTTCATGATGAGTATCCTAGAATAATACTTTCCTCATTTGTCGACCTTAGTGTTAAGAACAAAACACTTGCATCCAAAAACATGAAAGTAGCCAATCCTTTAAGCGAGACTGAAGTAAAGCTCAAAAGGTGCCTTCTTAAATACAGGACAGATCATAGTTATATTTAAGACATAACATGATGTACTTACGGATTTCGCCCAAAAGTAACATGGTAGATTGAATTCAAAAAGCATAGTTTGAGCGTATTCCTGAAGAGTGTGATTCTTTCGCTCAACTACACCATTTTGAAGTGTTGTTCTGGGAGCAAAGAATTCATGCTAAATCCTAGTCTTGGTACAATACTCCGAAAAGTTCCCATTCTTGAACTCACCAACATAATCACTTCTTAGCTTATTGATTATGATTCCTTGTTCTGTCTGAATCCGTTTGGCTAGCTTTTCAAACCTGAGAAAACCGTCTATGGTTGTAAGGAACAAAACCCAGGTGAAAGGTAAGTAGTCATCTACTACGATAAAATAGTAATGACAACCATGTAAACTTTCATATTTGTGGTGCAAAGAGGTATGGGTGTAAGAGCTCTAAAGATCTAGTGGTACCAATGAATTTCTTGCTCTTAAAGGTAGTTTTGTATAGTTTTGTTAGTTCACAATGAAGACATATCTTCCTTGCTATAGCCTTATAGGATAGCTTGGGAAGTGCTTTAATTAAGTCAAGCTTGCAATGTTTTTATTAGTTTCATCTGAATGTGACATGCTCTCTTATGGAAGAGTAGAGTATCTTCTCGTAAGGCCAAAAGGCAATCTAATGATGAGTGATCATCATGTCTATGTGTGTAGATTTTTGTATGCCTATCTCCTTTAGGAAAATCTTCCAATGCATCCTCTTTTAAACTTCGTAACAATCTTTTAAAAAAGTTACTTTTAAAACCTTTATCACGGATCTAAGATACACTAAGAAAGTTGTAATTCATACTTTTAACAAGACTAAACTTTTCAAAAGTGGGGGAGTTGCCAATCATACCTTGGCCAATGATTATACATGTATAGATGTGCCAAAGGTAGTTGTACCACCTTCCTTGGGTCTATCTTGATAAAGAGATCGTCATCTCTAGTCATGTGCTTGGAGCATCTAATGTTCATGATCCATTTTCCTCGCTTGTCTTTCTTCCCTCTCCTAATATCCTACGAAAGAGTACTTGGCCGTGTTATTGCATTAATGTTGTCTCCAATTATGGTGTGTTTCTTCATTCTTCTTAGGTTCTGAAAAATAATTGATAGAACCCTTGGGCACCCATTTCTTTTAGGTCCTTAGCGAGTTAACTTAGGTCCTAGGATTTTTTCGAGGTTCCTTAACCTTGCTGGTTTCTATTGGTTAAGTGTAACTATTGTAGGTTTTGAACTTACATTAGTTTTATTATAAGGTTCGTAACCAATTTCAAACATAGTTTTACAAAGATACCAAACACCTTGTAATTTATCCATGTTTTCTTTACATTTAGTGAATTTAGCTAGATCATCTACAAAAGTCCTAATGTTAGTTTTCAATTCAGGAGCTCTAACAACTTATTTTCCTTTTTTGATTTAAAATTAGATCATGTAAATCAGTTATACCATCTCTGCATCAACAATAAGTTCTTCGGAGGTTACCTGGTTGGTGATGGTCATAAATCCTGGCAGTTCTTCTTCACGATCTTAGTTGTTCGAGTCACTTCTGCTTGAGTTGGAGGAGTCTCATGTGGCTTGCAAGACCTTATTCTTGAAGTGTTAGCGGTGATGTTTGAAGTGTCCTTGCTTCTTTTCATTATTAGTTTCCTTCTTCTAATGTGACATATGATGCTTAGATTCTGGATGTTTATTGAGCTTTTCTTAAATAAAAGATAGTCATTCTTGAAATGGCCCTTCTTCTAGCAATTGTAGCATAACATTTCAATTTTCCTTTTCTGAGCATCATGTCTTATGAACTTCTTGAAAGTTGAAACCTCTAGTTACCATAGAGAGATCATCCTATGAGCTTTCATCGGACGACGTGACTTATTTTACTTTCAAGGCTAGACTCTTCTTTTTTTGTATCTGTCTCAGTTTCCTTCTTGATGCAGCTTGACCTCAAATTATAGGGCTACATTTATTTAATTAAATAATAATCAATTTTATTTACGTTTTTAGCGGTCGTATTGGTCTAATTAAATAATTGAGATCGCCTGTGATCTCAACGTTTATTTCGTAGAGTTTAAACGTAATTTGGGTCAATTAAATAATTTAGAGTCCAATTAAGGTAATTAGAGGTCAATTAGGATAAAATTAGTTGTTAATTTTGATTTATTTACTATTTTTGAAAACCCTCTCTCCTATATAAAGAGAGGGTAGCCCATTGTTTTAATCAGTCAGTTATGAATTAAATATTGAGATCTTTATCTCTATCCCATCTCCTTCTCTCTCTCCCTCCACGCGATCTCCGCGGTCTTCTCCTTCAACCCCTCGCATTCCCGGCGAGTTATCTTCTCCAAACCCCTCGTTCCGACGAGTTTTTCTTCCTCTCAACCCCTCCAATTTCTCTTCTCAACCCTTCTATTTCTTCCACCAAATTTCCACCATAAAAAATATTATTTTCGTCGACGCCGAAGTTCTATTTGCATCAATTGGTATCAGAGCATGGATTTCGAATCGTTCCTACGATTCGACGATCCTGTCGACTATTGGTGTGCGAAGTTCGGGCTCCGCCGCCCATCTCATGATCCGTATCGTTCAAAGAAGTTCCGGCAGCGACTTGTCGCGTGCATCAAGGTTCACGCATTGCTGGACGCTCTAACCGACGAAGATCTCGCCGTCCACGACGAAAAGCTCGCTGCACACGAAGGATCCGTTGCTGTCCAGACCGTTTTAGTAGGAAAAGGCGACAAAACGGTGGCTGTCCAAGCGCCTTCAGACCTGCAAACGCCACCGGAAACGACTCCGGCACCATCTACGACCCTTCCACAGGTTTCCGGCAACATCTCCAAACCCCCGGCCTCTCCCGTCACAACCCACACGCCGCCAGCGAGTCTCCCCTCCCCGCCACCACCTCCCGGTGCCACCCCCGTGCAACCAGCGGTCCCTCCCGCGACCCTCACCACCCCGACAAACCCTCCAGCCCCACCCCTTACCTCACAGCCCCCCTCCCAGCGCACGCCAATCCGCAAATCCCCTACGCACCGCCAACCTTCCCTCCCTTCCTTTCCCATCGCAACCCCGCCACCCCCACCTCTGCTGCTGCCGCCCCCACCCGCAGCGCCCCCCCTCCCCCTCCTGCTTCCCCACGGACCCCAGGAACCTCCCCCTCCCTCATGCCCCTCCCCCTGGCTCCACGGCCTCCCTTCCCCTCGCCCCGCTCCTCCGCCAGCCACCCAACCCCCTTCCCTCGCACTAGTCACCGCCCTCGCCCCCCATCCGCACCGCCATAGCCGCCACGCCCTCCCTTTGCTTCCCCCCTCACCGGCGCGAATCCCCGCACCTCAGCATCCCCCCCTCGTCGCCGTATGCACCGCTCCTCACTGTTGCGGGTCACAGTTGTGCGAAAGCACCCCCATGCCACGCCGCGCCCCAGCGCCGCGCGACCGGATGTCGTCGCTCCCCCGTTCCAGGCGTGCGCGCCCCTTGCGCGGAGCTTCGACCAGCTCCCGCCGCCCCACGGTGACGTGCCTCCTGCGCGGAACCTTGGTCAAGCCCCGCCGCCGCAAGCTGCTACATATATTCGAGAAACCTGCGCATGCCCTAACGAGCACCCCGAAGATGGTGCATCCCGAGTCCCACGGAACGTGGGATTGGAAAGAGATTTGGAAAAATTGCATAATAAAAATAACTAAGTCCTCTATTTACAGACAGGCCCAAAGCCTTATGCAAGAAGAGAAGAAGGAAGGGGTGCGCAAATTGCGGCCACACCCCTGGCGGCTGAAATCTTTAAAAAACAAGGCTGGAAATCAGAGAATGGGGGATTTTTCTTATCCAAATAGGACTAGGACCTTGGGTTTTCCCTATTTAAGGACCCCATGGCTTCATTCCTTAGCCACATTCCCTCTTCTCCTCTCCTTGTGCCATTGCTTCATTATGGATTATTCAAGGGCCATATTCTCCATGCCGCATCAATTTTTTGAGCATCATGGGAAGGAGTCAGCAGTCGCGACGCCGCCGCCGTACGCACCGCACATGTTCTTCAACCACAACGGTCGCGCCTTTCCCGCCCGCACATGGATCCCGCCGTTCGCTCCACATCAGTTCTTCCAGAAGACGACGGAATGCGTCGAATCATCCTCCAAACCTGCAGTTCACGCAATTCGTCAGGAGCCGAATTTTTAAAGCGGTGGAGAGTTGATGCAGGGTGACCCCAAATTATAGGGCCACATTTATTTAATTAAATAATAATCAATTTTATTTACGTTTTTAGCGGTCGTATTGGTCTAATTAAATAATTGAGATCGCCTGTGATCTCAACGTTTATTTCGTAGAGTTTAAATGTAATTTGGGTCAATTAAATAATTTAGAGTTCAATTAAGGTAATTAGAGGTCAATTAGGATAAAATTAGTTGTTAATTTTGATTTATTTACTATTTTTGTAAACCCTCTCTCCTATATAAAGAGAGGGTAGCCCATTGTTTTAATCAGTCAGTTATGAATTAAATATTGAGATCTTTATCTCTATCCCCTCTCCTTCTCTCTCTCCCTCCACGCGATCTCCGCGGTCTTCTCCTTCAACCCCTCGCATTCCCGGCGAGTTATCTTCTCCAAACCCCTCGTTCCGACGAGTTTTTCTTCCTCTCAACCCCTCCAATTTCTCTTCTCAACCCTTCTATTTCTTCCACCAAATTTCCACCATAAAAAAATATTATTTTTGTCGACGCCGAAGTTCTATTTGCATCACTTCTCTTATTGCTTCTTAACTTCGTCGCAGAGGACCTTAATGATAACATCATCCATCGAGAGAGTGTTTGAGTTGTTATCTTCCTTGATGACAGTTATGATGATCCTTCGATCAATAGTGAGTGATATGAAGATCTTCTTGACTTGTACAGGTTCCTCTATCTTTGAATTGAGATTTTGCATACTATTAATGATATCTGAGAACCCATTGTACATGTCTCTAATGAATTATAAGTCTTCCATCTTGTATAGATTGTGTCTTTATTGAAGAAGGTTGATCCTAGTCTCCTTGACATTTTTTATGCCTTTGTGGGTAACACTGAGCTTGTTTCAGATCTCATATGTTGTCTTATATTCTAAAACACAATAGATTCTTCCTTTATAATAGCAAAGAATATAGCATTCATGGTTTTGGAGTTGTATGTCATATGATTTTTGTCTACATCAGCCAGTTTCAGCTGTGTCGTGATTATAAGGCGAGCATATTTGTTCTTCATGGCATTCCAAACTTCGAAATCTATATACTTGAAGAAAATAGGTATTCTAACTTTCCAACAGTTATACGTATCATCGAAGGGAGAAATCACAATGGTTAACTGACTTCGAAGACATTGCTATTGTTGTTGCTTCCGATTGTCGATGCCACATATGCTAAGAAAACTTCCAATTGTCGATGCCACATAAGCTAAGAAAAGTTACTTCGTCTGCACTTGAATACGAGCTCCGATGCCAAAGTTTTTAGGACACTGAGAGAGTAGACTAGCTTTAGAGAACATAGCTTCCTTGTTGTGAATTGTGCTTTATTTTCCAACAATGGGTATGGAGTCGCTTATATAGTGGTAGGGTCAGACTTTTAAAAATATGGTTGTTCGAAAGAAACAGGTAAAGAATCATGAAGATTCGCTAGTATTGATCAATCAATAAACATAATGTTGATTGGTCAATTAAGGTTAATCAATCGATCAAAAGTAGCCATTATAGAACTATTGAGTTGAATTCAAAGATCAGGGATCTCAATTGATCGATCAGGAAGTGTTCGATCATGTACAATTAATGGCTCGATCAAACCTATAACAAAATCAATCAACAAATGGTCAATCAGATGCGGTCGATCAGACGGGTCGACTAAATGTTGCAAGGTGATTTTGGGCACACACCTATACGATGGAGGCCCATTTTTCTTTTCAAAAAATGTTGCAAGGTGATCGATCAGATCAAGATTTTGAACTTGTTCAGAGTTGGTCCACATTATGAAAGATTTAGGTTAGGAAAGATTTGTTAATGCTCTCAAGCTTACAACTTGATACAAACAACGCAATAAGTTTTGATACAAGTAACATTATGAAGAGTAACTTCTTGAGTCGGGTCTTTAATCTTTTGATATTATATTATGCTTGAAACAACATGTATACATGCAAGTCAAAGATACATACTTTGTGAGCAACTTGTAATTAGTGTGTCATCGTTAAAACCAAAGTAATAAAAGAATAAGCACAAGTTCTAGGTAAAGAAACTAAAAACTAACAACCACGTGGTCACACCTCAAACCCGCTGAACAAACGACCATTGTAAACGATATTATCGTAGTCAATACATTCATCTCCACCACAAGCAACATGGGGCCAATGGGTCTCGCACCCTTTCCTGCTTGTGCACACCCTCCTTTTGGATGCCCATTCACTAGAATTGAGAAAGTCACTATCGTGGAACACCACTTCCTCCAAGTATTGATGCCATTTTCCTTGGTTACTAAGTCCAGATTCATATATAAGGATCTTCATGGCCACACTTTTAAAATGGAAGAGGGCTGCTATTCTGAGATATGGAGTTCCCCCATATTATAAACATGATATAAGTTTCATCCAAGCTACAAATCCACAAACTCCGGAAAGTTTGTGCCCAAGATTCTAAAATGGATGGAAAGCTTTAGAAAATATCCTTTGCATAAAATCTAGCCCTTTCAAGAAGAATTTGATTTTCGCTGCATTTAATTAGCCAGAGACAATGCCATCACTCATCAGGAAACCCCTTTCAAGTTTTGGCATTAATGTACAGAAGTTCGAAGGTCCAGCCTGAAAACTTCTCCCGAGGGAATTGGAATTGCCAATAATTGTATTGTCATTTTGATTCAGAGTTTCATTAGAGAAGACTCTCCATTTGAAGGATTTAAGAGGTTGCTGAGTTTGAAACTCATATGTCGGTGCTGCCAAGCTTGAAATGGCTACTTTCATAGAAAGAATCGGACATCATTCCTGGAAGGCAATAAATCTGGTTTCATAATACACGAAATCACCCCTTGTTAAGGGCATCCCGTTGGGACGCAATATTTGAAGAAAAAAATCATAGGCATGGCCAACTAGAAGACCGCATGCAATTGAGCATGTGAAAATTAGTTCCTATCCCACAGGGTATGTTTGGTTGTTGGGTTATCCCTGGTTACAATCTGAGCTCAATTTGACTCGGGAGGGATACCCCGGGGTAATCCTGGAACCAAAGTTGATTCTGATTGCATTAATCCGATCCAAGGTGTTGTTTTAAATATCAATTGCAGCACCTCATATTAAGCCAAATATCGCTAACATTTGAGTAGAGCATTTTGCAGATCAGGTTTTTTCTTTCTATTTTAGAAGCTAACCTTGATTTACTCCCTCTCTATCAGTGCTCATGGAGTCTGATTTTGTGTTTTACTTAAACTCGTATAAATGTTTCGTGCCACTACTATTTATAATGTCACTAACCTCTATTTACAGACGGTTAAAAGAAGTAGACTCTTCAGCTCTACTATGCAATATGTGCTGCTAATTACATGCCCTGTAGACCCAAAGACTACTGCTCCTTGACTTTTCAACGATGCCATTTCCCTCGTCCATTGGAGATGTTATACACATCATACATCTCACGCCCTATAAAGGTGATTGCCATATCCAATGCAGCTGTCATCGACTATTCAATTGGTCAAATAAGATTGAAACGATGACAATGAACTCAATCAAGTAGAATCAAAGATCCAGCGTCAGAGACAATTGAGATTTACGTATGATAAAAGCATATATCGTCCCAAAAACAACTACGACTTGCGATTTGAATTGTCAAATCCACGTCGTAACCCGTAACCTCAAACACGATCCATCCCGCTCGGATAGCACGTAGCCGATGCTCTCAGACGAAACCTTTTATTACGATAGTCTAATGCATGATCGGAGAGAGATGAGAGGAGGGGATACGCACCTGAGGCGAGAGGGGAGGACCTGACGGCGAGGAGGCCGCAGGAGGAGAGGGCAGCGAGGGTGTGGAGATTGGAGTGGGAGGGGTTTATGAGGGGCGCGAACCCATCGCCGTACACCACCAGAGCTCTGCTCGGCAAGTCTGCCATGGCCTCCTCTCTCTCCCCTGCGCCGATGCGTGACTTTGAAGCGGGCTGGGAACACCCTCGCCGGCTCTGACCCCCAAGTCGGGTCGGGTGAAGTAATCGGATCTGCAGGTCCGTAAAAAATCTTAAAACAATTTCTAATGAATATATGATCCATGGCTCCATCTCTTTTGATTTTCCAAGAGCAACGTCCAATTCTTTGTGCTTTACGTTTAGATGCAAAGCTAAGAAAGCAAATATTTTTTAGATAAATTGGTAAATAACATGTTTGTTTGTTTGGTGTTTGAGCGGTAGGTAGACCTGACCAGCGGGTTGGGGGCCCGCCCGTCCAGCCCGCTCATGGACCAAGCTTGGGCTAGAAGATTTGGGCATGGCGTGGCTCAGCCCGCAAAAAATATACAAATATACAAATATAAGCTAAATAATACATATATTAATATGATAAATATCAATTTTTTAATATGTGACATTAGTTTTAAATAAAATTTAATAGTTTACATGTCAAGTAACATGTAAACTACTTATATTAATTATATAAAGTATAAAGGGTATTAATAAAATCATTTATACATATTAAATATCATTAATTTTTTAGTGGAAAAAGAATGAAATTGGCCATGGGCCGGCCCATGGAGAGCCTTGGACAGAGGTTTTTTAACCTCGGCTGTTTTTGACCAGATCTAGTGGTAGGTTTATAGTTGGGATCATTTGTTGTAATGTGATTTTAGCAGAGTTTGGATAACTATTTATATGTTAATTTATTTTGTAATTTTTAGATGATAGGTTGTGATAGTATTTGTATTTATTTATTTTTACTTGAAGAGAGAGAATTGAGGGAGGGGAGAAAGATGTTGTCACATTAAATGAATAAGAGTGGAAGAAACAGTATGATGTGAATGAATAGAGAGAGAGAATGTGCAAGCCTCACTGTTAGTGGAGGGGAAGATGAAATATGTTGTCTTGCAAACCCAGAGTGTACACATATATTATATGAGGGTACCTCGAATTTCGTAGCGGTACCCCTCGGTTTCAACACAAACCAAACGAATTCATTACAATTGTTTGGTAGTAGACCAATGTGCTTATCACCCAACAGATCAAGGTCCAAATCCCCCTCTCCTCGTATTTACATACTTAAAAAATCTTAATATTATTCCATATTTTTATTTACTATGGTTGATCTTGCAACATCATACGCATTATAGGGTATGCCACAAATTAATGAGGCATCCTCGCCTAGCCTCAGCTTACAATAGAGGACTGATGACAGCTCATCTGCAAGGCCCAATGATGTAGATATTCAAATTTTCCCGTTGACAACACAATAAGGTTCTATTGTTGACATGACTCATGTTATGATGCTTCAAGAAGTATCTCTTCCTTTTTCTACATGTGATAAGACCGGATAATCCATTTATTTGATTTCCTCTTTGATAAGTATTGTCTACCCTTCTTTCAATCAATGTTAATCACCTCTTCCACAATTAAGGAGGTCACTGAGTCTTCTCACTTTAATTCTTACCACCTATGCAATCTTTAAACATCACCGTGTCTCGTATATCTTCTATGTCTTTTAGTTTTCGCCACTCATTTCATGGATAACATCCATCTCCCATATCTGATTCGACATAGGTGAAGGCGATGCTGGGGTCTGTGGAGCCTACTGGAGGAGGTTGGAATTATCCTTCATGGTTGGTTGCTGGAGTTGGTGTTGGACATAAGTGCCCATGGCGAGCCATTATGCAATATTAGTTATTACAAATCACTCATTAATGTCAATTGGAGAATATCAGATTTGCATAATAATACATTCGTACAGTTAGGGTTATGTACCATGGACATCTTGATATCATGGAATTGTTAATCCAAATATCAGATCATAGAGGATAGTGCGTGGTTGAATATCTAAAGGGTTAGATTGAGAACTCAAGCGCGCTATCAAATGACTATCAAGAAATGATATCCAGTTTGAGAAGGAGATGACAATCCTTACTATAAAGACTAGCATCTGATTGACCTATTGATTCAGGTCCTCTGTATAGTAATAGATATTCGACGGTGTTAGATAATCTAGGTTAAAGAGTTGAGTTAGCAAGATTGAGATAACCAAGAACAACATTGTATGTTGTCACGTTACATGCATGAATCCTCTGACCAAAGACAGATGTATCATTACATGTCTGAGTATGTACATTTAACAAACCATTAGGTTGATGACCTAATCAAAGTTTATACTGGTGCACTGGTGTGCATATAATGGCATATGAGTAATGCGATCTCTCAAAGAGATCATACAAGTTCATTACTGAATTGGAAGATATGATCTCACTCATAAGATATTGGGTGAACCAAATTCCACGTTGGTCATATTATTTTGGAAATAAGATAGGATTTGTAGTTATGATATATGCTTTTGGAAAGCATATGATCGTTACCAACTCCCAATAGTCGAATGTGAAATTTGCCGATAAAACCATGAAGGAGACAATCCAAAATAGCATATTCCAGGTTTAGTCATAGTCTTCTAGTATGCAGGATATATGGGAATTAAGAATACTCGAGGGTCACGTGATCTTAAATGATTATATACCATAATGCTTTCAATTCGAGGGAATGATGAAATGTGTTTGGATTTTAGTGACTCCGTTCAGTGAACTAGTTATCCGATCTTGGTCTAAATGTTGGATATCAATCTGTATTAAATTCAAAGACAATGAGAAGATTGGGTACTTTATCTGACATGATCAGACATCTCTGAGAGTCTTCTAGATATGTATATGAGATTACCTCTCAGTATCCAAGTCACTATACATGGATATACAATCATGCTACCCTGGTCCCCAAGTATCCGTGGAGAAGGCACACTATCCTCGAGGGAGTTTAAGGAATGTTCCTAAAGGGAGAAATACGAGAATTGGGATTGTTCAATGGTGTTTGAATCACTGAGTTAAGAGGAGAACTTAGGATGATTAAATTAGATTTAATGATCCTGTATAATATTTATCTTAGATAGTGGTATTCATAATTATCCAAGAATAACGTGGATACGATTCACATTATTTTGGATATGTATATATAGGATTTTGAGAATATTAAAATTGGATTTAATTATCTTGGATAAGATTAACAAGGATAGTGTTATCCCTAATAATTATAGATAGTGTGGATAAGATTTACATTATCCTATCCTATTGAGACTTGATTGTGAAAAGGATTAACAAAAATAATGTCAATGTAAATTGGATTCACATTATACAATAAATGTATATATGATTTACATTTAGTTTTGAACCTATGAATATGATTCATTTTTGTCAAGGGCATATTTACAATTATCACAAATAATTTTGGAATTATTTATTGATAATTAGATTTTAAAATAAATTAATAAACAAATAATTTATGATTGTTATGAAATATTGCAATCATAGTATCTATAATAAAAGGGAAATAAAAAGGAGCTCCCTAAAAGGGGAGGGGCGTCTATGGTTGTTACAACCATAGTGGACGTCCCCAATATTTTAGGAGCCTCCTATTTATTTCTTCTTTTTATTAATTACTTATTAATTGATTTGTTGAAAGGATTAAATAGATAATTAAATTGATAATTATTATCAACTCTAATATTAAAATGGGTTATGCACTCCTTTAATCATGGTCACTTATTCAACAATTAGGATTACAATCCTAACAGTCTCAAATTCTATACAAGGAGGGGCAAGGCCTTCCCTCAAAATACAGTTCAAGGAGCAAAAAGTCTCTACTCTTTCTCTCTCACTAAGGAACGTTCCCTCACCAGAATAATGCCCTTAATGTTGGTTGTTCTCCCTTGTCTCATAAGGATATCCCCTTGTAGGAATAATACCGTTAATGGTGGATAACCCTGTTGTGACGCTTCATCTTTGGTTCTTTGAGATCATAATGAAGAAGGATGATTTCATATGACGAAATCAAGAGCAAGGAGTCCCAGATCTTCTCGTTGGATTAAGTGAAGTACATGATTCATCATTGTGCATGCAAGTGTTGTCTCTGTCGGATCAAACTTCAGCCATGAGGTTTCTTTCTTTAGAGACTTGAGGATTACATTCATGCTTCAAGAGGTAATTATATACTTGGGTGATATTGATGGAATAAATTGAGAATGGTTGCCAATCCATGTGGTTCCATCGATTTTTTTAAATTCCATTGCTATTATGACTTTTACAACAAGTCAGTTTTTAATCAGATATGATTGATAAACTCGCATTACCCTATGTTAGTTGTGTCGTGTTGTTGTATTATTCGAGAAAATTAGATTAGCTCAAAACAACCGCTACTTAATTAATTTGTCGATTAAAGCAAGCGGTCTAAAATTTTTTTACTAAGGCAAACCCAAAGTCGAACTCTGGGAGGCTACTATCTCCTTAGGTTAATTACTATGCGATCTAAAACTTAGATGTTCAAGGAAAATTTTTTTGGTATTTTTAAATGAAATTTAATGGATGAAATGCAAATTTGACAGAGTTCAGGGACTAAAATATAATTTCCATTCAATCGACGTCCAAAAACAATGAAACTTAGTGAAAAGATGAATGTGATTAAATTAAGCTATTATAATTTTTATGGAATTTTTAGGTGCAATACGAATTAATTACGAATATATACAGACTAGGTGATTTTGAGAAAATTAATTTTAATAAATATCAAACCAATTTATTTCTTGAAAATAAAATTATCCTAGATGAGTTTATGAGAGGGCTATCCAGGAAAATTTCTAAACCTTAAAAATAATGAGTTTTCAGTCTATTAAAAAGCGATTAATGAAATCACCATTCATTTTATCACAATCTCGATATGCATGCAAATGACATGAGTTTGGGCACAATGTAGAACATCCTAAAATCTTCCTACTGTAAAGTTTTGAGAGTTTTTTAGAGCAGTAGATGGTTTATAACAAATTAAAGTTCAAGCGGATAAAATATATTATTTTCCATAAAAAATAATTATATTAAAAAAACCAAACTCACAAAAAATAATCAGACATACACAATGATCAGCTTAAGTAGTTCTACAATAAGCATTTTTTAAAATGATAAAATGATGCTAAATGAAATTCAAAATGATGCCCAAAGTTAGGGGCCTAAATGAAATATTAAAGAAATAAAATGAATTAATAAACATGTATAGGGACTGAGATGCAATTGCTAATACTTGAGAGGACCTTAATACAATTTTCCCATGTGGTGCATTGCACATGCTCTGTTGGTAGGTGTGTGATAATAGATCTCGGGAACTCGAGTGGGGGTCTGATGCAATATCTCCCCCACCACGCGTGCCTTTCACGTGTAGGGGGAATACTCATCAATGGGGCTCTCCACCCAAGGCATCAGGGCGGTGCTACGAATGTGCACGCTCTAAGGACTCCCACGATGAAGGATTGGGCGAGGAAGCACGATGAGCAGTTGTGAAAGACATCCACGTCGATGCACGGCTGTCTAGAGTCATTGGCGGTTAGAGCCAGAGGTATAGGGTGAAGGCGATGCTTGAAGATTAAGGGGTTGTGATGTTGTTGTTTCCCGCACGGTGGAGCTCGTCGTTTGAAGGATGATGAGTCCTCCTCTGGTCGACACACGACCTAAGGGGAACGTGAAGAGGGCGATGGGCCGACATCGATGGCGATGCAGTATGACCGAAGGCGGGTGAGGCGGTTGAGATGGAGAGCCACATGTGCAAAGGCTGTCTGCGTAAGGGGTGGGGTCAGCTCGAGCTCCGATGGAGAACTCATGGCCCAAGGGTGGCGCGAGTTGAGCAGTGCGGGAGGCGGATATGCATGCCGAGGGAAGCTAGCAGGCATGCAAGGGGTGAGGCAAGTGGACCGCAACTCCAGAGAAGACCGAGTGGCAACGATGATGAAGGAGTGCAGGTGAACACGATGTTGTTGCAAAAGGGCAGAGACGCGAGTCGGGTGAAAAGGAATGAAAGAAGGAGCAAGGAAGCAGTAGAAGGGAGATAGAAGAAGGAGAAGAAAAGGAGAAGGAAGAAATAAGAAAACTACCAAGAGGAGATGGACGAGTTCGCATGGGATACGATTGAAGCAAAGGCTCCATTATGGTCTTCGCTCGACTTCATTGCAACGAAGGAGCTCGAGAAGCTCTCGCTTGAGTTGCATGAAAAATGAGAAAACGGGAGTCTCTAAATAATGGCCTGACAAATAAGGTTCAATATCGTTGAGGTGACTACTCGAATCCTATCGTTCTTTCAACAATTAAATCACACAGATAATAATGCAATTAAGAGCAGGAGTTAAATTTTATTATATCCTATTAGGAATGTATGATGGTAAGCAAGTAGGGATTGAACACATGAAGCAAGGGAATAGAGCAGAAAAGATATGAAATCAAAGCACAAATTATCACTCCACATTTAGTCAAAATGCAAATTCTATGGGTTTTAAGTTTTTAAATTTTTTTATTTCATTTTTATTTTTATTTATATTTTTAATTTTATATTTTTATATTTTCTTTTTATATTTTTATATTTTTTTATAAAGGAGATATAAAGAATATATAAGGCTATATATAGAGTATATATACAATATAGGATATAATATATATAAATACTAATAAAAATAATCAAAATAAGGGAAATAAAACATTTTTTACTATTTTTATTTTTGAAGAGTTTTTGCTAATTTTTGTATATTTTTAAAGTCAAAAATACCCTAAATCAGTGTTTAAATAAATACTTCAAATTAAAATGGAGATAAAAAATATCAAACAAAATCAAAATTTATCTAAATTAATTTTTATATAAAGATAACAATATAAAGAAAATTCATGAATAGAGCACACACTTTTTGGGTTTTTTGGAATTTTATATATTTTTATAGAGGTTTTTAGGGTTTTTCTAGTTTTTGCATTTTCTTTTATACTTTTAGTGATTTTTAGTCTGGAGGTTAAAAAAACATGAATAGATAAAATATTTTTTGATAATTTTTCAAAAAGGTTTTATAATTTTTATGTATTTTATATTGCAAATAGGGACAAAAACGAAGTTTTTTTAATAAATAATAAAAACTCCTAAAATTGCAAATTAAAATTAATGCATGAAATACAATGCAGCAGGAATCTACAACTATTTTTTGATATTTTTTCGATTTTAATTGCTTTTAAAAATAAACAGAAACAACAAAAGAAACTACACTACTAGTAAGGGCGCATATGTAAATAGCATAAAGTTCCAGGCCAAAGTAGAGTTTCTCCAAAAATATTACACATAAATAAAGAGTTTATGGACTAGAGATAATATCCTATACTCGCAGGGGGTCCTGTGCGTAATGCTCCCACTCACGCGCAGGACACGTGAGGTGACGTGGACAAGGACCTAGATGTAATAACAAACAGTTCGTGGGGGGGGGGGGGGGTTGATCGCAATTATTATAAAGTTATAAAATTGCGTAGGAAAGTTTATTTATCACTTAATAAATACGAAAACTACTTCAGGTCAGATTGCAAAATATTTATCACTTAATAAATACAAAAACTACTTTAGGTCAGATTGCAAAATACCCAAAGCGGGGGGGGTGGGGGGGTCTGATGGACTGCTGCGATGGAGTCACTTGTCATGTGTCGATGCTAGAGCTCACGATACCCCTTCGCGTTGGATGATTAAGATTAGATCTCCCAAGGGGAGATCAATGGTCGAGACGTGGTGCACCGAATGATTGCTACTATGCCTGGAGAAGGGCCTTAATCAGACGACTCGGAGATGATAAGGAAAAACATTGGAAGAACTCTGCCTTGGCGAGGTTCGATCCAATCTTCTTTCGTTATTCGTTATCCCAATAGCTTAGAAATGGCTCAAAACAATCCTAGGGTTCTTCTGCACCGGCAGAGGGACTTGGAAGGGCCGACGAGCTCTAGTAGGGGGAGATGGAGAAGCATCACCTGCGAGTTTTCTTGAGGCACGAAGAGGTCCACATTGACCCCTATCTTGTATTTTCCTACAGGTGATAGTTGCAAAAAGAACGGCGAGGCAATAGGTGGGTGCAGGTGGTGGAAAGAGCGGAATGGGTGGGTTCCTCCGGAGAGCAAAGGAGGAGGAAGATGGTTGCGTGTTATGTGCAAAACATGGCGAGAGGAAGTGTGTCGGGCAGAGAGAAGGTGAAGGGGAAGAAAATGAAGGGAGTCGGCGAGGAGGACGTTATCTGAGACGATCGAACTTGTCCAGCTCCGCCGGTCGAAGATCTTGGAATTTACACTAAATTTGCGAAAATCAACAAGGACATAAAAATAAAGAGGAAATCTCACAGGGGCTCGCTTGGAATAAAGCTCTAGGTGGAGACGACGACGGAGCATGACCGACCTTGATTCAACACTAAACGCCACGCAAAAACCCGCTAGGTCTTCCTACTGTCACCAGGAAGAGGGAGGAGGTCTTAGGACTAAGGCTAGACGGTGGAAGAGGGATCCAACTGGAAAAGAAGGTGGAGGAGGACTTATGTGCAGGATGCGGATGAGGGTTGAAGAACGAGAGAGATATAGCGGAGCAACGATTCATTCCTCGAGATAACGCAAGGGCGTGAATCACCAGTACCCTAGGAGAAAAAGTCATGAAGACATATTCCCAAGTTGGTGTTCGGATCGAATTGGAAAAATGCAAGAAGAGGGGTCACACCGCAGGTATGACAAGGTGCAGGAGGCGGGTCAGAGAGTTGACTCGAGTCAACTCTCCGTGCCACCTGGTTGGTCCACGTGGACCAACCAGGAAAAAATCCCCCAGAAATTATTCAGAAAATCAATAAAAATAATGATTGATTTTATTAATTTTAGGTTATAAAATAAAAAAATATTTATTATTTTTCAAAGTATTTTATTATGTTTTATTTTTTTAGCTTTGTAATTACAATTTACTTTTTAGGGGTTGTATATAAGTACATTCATCTATGTATTTTGGTCTTTTATTTTTATTTTGTTTTTTTATTTTATTAATATAGTTTACTATTTTATATAATTATAAACTATTTTTAGATACTTAAATATATTTTTATTAGATTTTTCTAATATAAGATGTATACTTAAATAGATAGGTATATTATTTTTATAAGTATAGATATATGTATTTTACCTATGTATTTTTTATGAGTATTTTATTTTAATGTTTTATTTATGTTTTTATTTTCATTTTAATATGTACATATATTATAAATAATAATTACAAAATTATAAAAATATAAAATTATAAAAAATAATGAATAATAAATAACATGATTATTTTAATCAGGTCTATTATACAATAGGGGTCCAAAACCTAACTTTCAGACCTTAACTCCAAAAAATATGAAAATACCTTCATTAAATAGCTTATTAAAAGTTATATACAATTAAAGGTGATTTTGATATATTTTGAGTTTTTCTTTAAGAGATATGGGTTTGGGAATTTGGGATTTTGGAATTTTATTCTGAGTGTAACATGTACATTGTTTATTATTTTTGTGTAAATCAATTTTATATTTTTATATATGTAATTATGTACAACTTCAATGTTCAAAGTTTCTTTATTTGAGGTATAAAAAGTAGAACTGAAAATAGGTCCCAAAAATGAATAAAATAAAATGATTTTTATTATATTTTGGACCCTTATTCCCCCTACTTTATTCCCTATCGATCTAGTCATCGATATGCCTAGGTCTTGGGGTTTAGGATCATAAAATATCTATGATATTTTATTAATTTTTCTTTTCTTTTCTTTATTCTATAATTTTTACATTAAAATCAGAATTTATACAGAATTTATACAAGAATGCATGAATGCTAAAAGGCACGAATTAAGGGTATTTACATGCATTTACTAGGGTTTTTAAGGCCAAAATGATAGAATAAATGTGATGAAATGGAGATTCATCACCCTTTTATACTTGCCTTTGATAGTCCCTAGAAACACTCATGCAATAAGTGCAGAAAATAAAAACAAAAGAAAATAAAAATAAAGAAGATGGATTATATTTAATTCTCAAACTTATCTTCACAAAATCAAAGTTTGGAGCTTAAGTCAAACCTTTGGAATTTTAGTGCGGGTGAAACCTTATTGGCAATCGGATTTGAAATCCAACAACCTTCGAGAATCCCAAAACTCTGCTAAAGTGCTCTCAATATCTAGGTCAGAATACTTCAACTCATACGCAAACCCTTATGACTATGAATCTGACTCGTACAATGTAAGCGATGGTGGCTCTCCCCAACTGAAATGCCAAAGAGACTGACTTATCCAGTATGACATCCCAGTGATTCCCCAATCCAGCAACTCCTTCCTCGAGGAGTGTGGTATTCCCTTCTAAGTTCAAGTGACAACCATCTTAAGAGGAGGGGGTGAAGAGAAGAATGGGTGGTAGCCAGTGTAGCTACCTATCCTAGGATGAAAGATTAGTGTAGTCATGTCATCCAGCTGCAGGCTCTCATGGTTTGACTTTGAAGCTCAAGTTTTCTTATTGACTATACAAATATATACACTCTGGCATGTATATTATTTTCAATCAGACATGCCCACTTTTTTAGAGTTTTTGTTTTCTCTCTTTTTTTTGAAATGCTATTTACAACATCATTTACATAAGGAGTTTTCCTCTTGAACCAGTAGACCATCCCTCTTTTGAACCATTATTGCAACCCACACTCTCCTGTCTTTAGATATCTATGCCACTAGACAGGTTGGGGTGCACTTCCCTCCTTAGACGAGGACAAGTGTTTCCACTTGTGTGCGTCTCATACTAGCAAATGCAATCCCCTCACCACTCCAACTGAGTTGAGCCAAGTGAAAGGTGCAGGTGTCCAGGTTAGGTCATTATCAACAAGAGCCGTGTGTGTGCTTTGAAATACACTACTTAGGCAGTCAGGAATCTAATTAATTAAGTCTCGTGATCCTCAAAGAATTAAGTCAACTAGACATGAAGTACCTCAATTCCAATTCCTATAAGGTTCCTGTTATTAGGTAGATTTAAGGTCCGACCAAGCTCCAATCTTCGAATTTTACTTAGACTTATTCAATTACCAAACTCAATTTGAAAAATGTAAATGCCATGCAAATGCTATGCAGAAAATATTTTTGTAATGCAAATTTTAAAGATTTTGAACTTTTTATGGATTTTTGAAAAAGATGATGCACATGAATTTTTGTATTTTTCAAAAAGATTTTGCAAATGTTTTTGGTCTTTTTAGTTTTTGCAAATGTTTTTGAGATTTTTGGAAATAAAGATTTTGGATAAAAACTAGGTACAAACATATACACGGGGATGCATCTTGTATTTACAAGAATTAGAGTTTTAAGAACTTACAAGGGATAAGTGGATAATATTACAGAAATATATACACACAAAGAATTTTAGTAAGATGCATATATTCCTCAAACTCATTTGAAAATTATTTTTCAAATAATTTTTGAAAACTATAGTCCAAAATAGTTTTTGCGAATAATTTTACAACCATTTACACACATTTGAAAATCATTTTGCAAAGGTTTTTCAAATAGTATATATAGATTTTAAAGATATTTTTGCAACCATTTTCCTAACATTTGCAAATCATTTTCAAACATTTTTATTTCACACAAAGGAAATAAATTTCTCAAACAAAAATGATTTTACAAAGGTTGAAAACATTTAATATAACATTTACCAAATAGTTTTCAAAAGATTTTTAAAAGATTTTCAAACTACATTTCAAACATTTTGCACAAAATATTTTTACTTGATTTATTAATCAGTAAATATAAATAGAATTTGAGGAATAATCAAAATCTTTTTATTAAGTGTTACTAATGAGTTTTAAAGAATTTTTGGCCATAATTATTAAAAATACGAAAGTTCAAGTTATGGCTGAAGTATACACGGAGTATATACGACCCCCTATACTTAGCTTGAGCCATGTCCTCATAGATTGGAGATAAAAGAGAAGACATAACTCATTCTGAGGACAGGAAAGTCTAAAGAATAAACAAATGGTAAGATAAATGAATGAATAGGAAGTTGACCGCCCCCCCCCCCCCCATACTTAGGATCAAATAAGCCTAATTATAACAGACTGTACGCCAAATGGGGAGGATTAAGGGTGGAAATGAATAGATCGTACTCAGACTGTCTCCCTCTATACTTAGGGTAAGATATCCCTAAGTATAGGCAGAAGAGGAGACAATGGAGAGGATCAAAGAATGAAAGAACTCAGGGTGCACACCCCCCGATACTTAGGACGAAGTACGTCCTAAGTATAGAAGATTGACAAAAAGAGACGACAACTTTTTGATAGAAAAACAAAATAGAAAAGGAAAAGAAGAAAAGAAGAAAAGTCATTCAAAAATATTTTGATTTTCTTTGTCTTCGATTGTAGCTTTGGAAGTATTCAGTTCATCGTAAATCACTTGAATGGAGTCAACGACAGACAGAAATGTGTCATGTTGAAGATAAGGCTTCAGAAGTTGTTTGTTGACCACAAACAGTTGTGCATCAGCTAACAAATCAGATATCATTATGCTTCCATTTTCACACATGCCTCACTATGATTGGACCAGTCCATTTGCTCTTCAGTTTGCCTGGAAAGATCTTCAATTTTGCATCGAACAACCACACCTTCTGACCCGACTCGAAGGATTTGCGACATATATGCTTATTGTGCCACTTCTTGACCTTTTCTTTATACATTAGGTTGCTGTCATATACGGATGACCTTCTTCTGTTGTAAGTACCGGATGGCCGAATGGTCTGCGTAAATGATAACCTTGGACCTGAGGAGATGGGATCTGAACTTTTCCAAGGCAAAGACTATCACTAGCAGCTCCTTCTTTATGACTGTGTAATTCCTTTAAGCTTCATCAAGCATTCGAATAGCATAGTGAATTGCAAATGGTACATTGTCTTTCCTCTGTCCAAGCACAACACCGATGGCATAATCTGATGCATCTGTCATTATCTCAAAAGGTTGTGTCCAAATCAGTGGCTGCAAAACAGAGGCCTGAGTGATAAGTTCTTTCAATTGATTGAAGGAAAGGATCACACGATAATCGAGAATGAAATCATTCTCCTTGCCTAACAACTCAATCATTGGTCTGGCCAGCTTACTAAAATCTTTGATGAATCGATGATAAAAACCGACATGCCCCAAGAATGACCTGACCTGCTTGATGGTCGTAGGTGGCTCAAGTTTGGAAATCACCTCCACCTCGGCTGGGTCAACTTCTATGTCACGTTTATATACAATGTGACTCAGCACAATTCCTTCAGTCACCATGAAGTTGCTCTTCTCCCACGAGAGCATTAGATTTACTTCACAACACCTCCATATGACTCAGTCTAGATAGTCAAGGCATTGGTCAAATGAGTCCCCGTAGACTGAGAAATTGTCCATAAAAACTTCAAGAAATTTGCCTACCATGTCAGCGAAAACTGCAAGCATACACCTCTGAAATGTGGCTGGGGCATTGCAAAGCCTGAACGTCATCCATCTGAAAGTGTATGTACCAAAGGGATAGGTGAACATGGTATTCTCTTGGTCTTCAAGAGATATAGCAACTTGATTGTATTCCGAGTATCCATCCAAGAAGCAGAAGTATTCTTTTGTGGCCAGTCTCTCAAGAATCTAGTCGATGAAGGGTAACGGAAAGTGGTCCTTCTTGGTGGTGAGATTAACTCTTCTACAATCCACGCACACTCGCCAAGAAGTGGGTACTCTAGTCGCGATCTCCTCTCTTTTGTTGTTCTTTACGATGGTGATCCTGGATTTCTTTGGCACTACATGTAGTGGACTCACCCATTTGCTATCGAAGATAGGATATATGAATCCTACATCGCACCATTTGTAAATTTCTTTCATGATAAACTCTCGCAGATTTGGATTGAGTCTTCTCTGAAATTCGCAGGAGGGTTTGTTGTCTTCTTCAAGGAAAATGCGAAGGACGGACTTATCCCGTGGATATATGAAGTTTTCTAGCCTATTGCCTTGCGGTTGCATTCAAAAACCTCCATTAGACGAGATTCTTGGTCTTCGGTCAGATGCACATAGATGATGACCTGGTACATGTTTGTTTGGAAGGGTACTAAGAATCCTCAAGCACATCACTAAAGCGTGTTGATCACATCTCATGCGATCGGGGCGACTAGTCGCACTAGTCACTAGATGCAGCGGAATTTAAAAATTTTAAATCAAGTGATGAAACCACATGATTACAAGAACATTTCTTGGATCATTTCATCAAACCACAAAGTATTAGAAATACCTCTTGGAGCGTGGTTGTGATCACAAGATCTCTAAAACAAGAGATCCTCCTGGCTCAAGTCCGATCTGCGAAGATGATACTTGCAGGCGCGATGATAAGACGCGTCTCTCCCGCAATCTTCGATGAAAATCCAAGCCTTGAATCTCCTTGATTTCATCCAACAAAATCTGTCGATGGAGATCCACAAGCAATTGAAGCGACAACACAATGACATGTAGACGACTGCTTCTTCTCTCAGAGCACAAGGTGGACGGCCACCTTAGAGAGAGAGACGAGAATGAGAGAGAGAGAGAGAGAGAAGAATAGGCGTGTACTCTTTGAACTTGTATGTGTAGCATTTTGAGGCTAGGGTTTCCCTCCTTTTATATTAGTTTGGAAGCCCATGGATCACAATCCATGGCATATACAAAATCAATGGTTAGATTGATATGTATATCAAATCAATGGCCATGATATTTGTTCAAAAACAACAACATATCAATTTATTTTAAATTAAATATATGTTGCATAATTATCAACATAATTTAATTCATCAAATAAATTAATAAACACAAGATAATAGGATAATAATAAAATGAGATGATAATTTACCGCAAATAGATGGGGCGTCACCCATGACCAAGTCATGGGTGACGCCACCTCATTTGGTGGTGTTTTATCCATCCCCTTTTTTTATTTAATCCAATTATCTCTTATTTATTTGCAATATTATTCACTAAATTAATTCCCAATTAATTAATGTACATTTATTGCAGAATTATCCACCAAATTAATTCCCAATTAATTTGTGAATATTTCAGTCATGCCATTGAAAAAATGTGAATCATGTTCACAACATAAACTAATTTGTAAATTACATTTCCAATTAATTGTTTAATGTGAATCCAATTCTCACTAATAATTAACAAATGTTTTTTACAAAGATGCTCTCTCTTTAATATATTATAAATCATATTTATAATATATACTCATAAATTATGGATAACACTATCCACAATTTGCATATCCTTGATAATTAAATCTCATTTAATTATCTTGGATAATCATTATCTTAATATGAATCACATTCATATTATTATTGATAATTAAATCTCATTTAATTATCAACGTCTTGTTGCTTTGATACATAATTCATCAAATTCTTGAACTCCTTCAAGAATAATGTGCTTTCTCCGCAGATACTTGGAGATAAGGACTTGGAGATTGTATTGTTCCACGTATAGTGACTTGGATGTTGAGATCTCATCTCAAATCCAGATCTTACGTACCTCCCACAGATGCTTGATTAAATCAAGACCGCAAATCTAATCTTCTCATTGCATCTGAATCTCATTCAGACCAATGTCCAACATTTGGACCAAGATCAGATTGCTTCTCTATTGAGAGGAGTCACTAAAATACAGACCTGCTTCATCACTCCCTCATAATGGAAGCGTCATGGTTATACAATCGTTTATTATCACATCACCCTCAGGTATTCCCAACACCTGTACATCCTGCATACTGGAAGACCTATGATCAACCTGAAGATCAAGATCAATTTCACACTGTCTTCTTCAGGGTTTGTTCACCAAGTTTCTTAATCTTGGTCACTGGGAATTGGTATCGATCATATGCTTTCCCAAAGCATATATCATACCTTCAAATTCATGTCATGCTTCCAAAGCACGACGACCATGCTTGGAATTTGATCGGTCCCAATACCTCATGAGTGAGCTCAAGTCTTCCGGTTCATAAGTGAACCTGTATGATCCCTTTGAGAGATCGTATTACTCATATGCCCTTACATGCACACCAGCGCGCCGGTGTATAGACCTTGGTTTGGTCGTCAACCTATTGGTCTGCCAAATGTACACACTCAGACATATAGTAACACATCTATCTCTGGTTAGAGGATGCGTGCCTATGTTGTGACAGCATTCAACATAGGACTTAGGTTATCTAGATCTCATTAAGTCAACCCATTGACCTAACTAATCTGACACCTCCGAATCACTATTCCCATTCAGAGGACCTGCATCAAGAGGTCGATCAGATATCAGCCGGTGTGAGAAAAGGATTGCCATCTCCCACTCAGGCTGGAGATCATCTCTTAATAATCATTTGACGTTGTTTGATGAGTCCTCTGTCTAACTCTTTAGATATTCATCCAAACCCCAGCCTCTATGATTCATTTAATGAATTAACAGCTATATGATCATCAAGATGGCCATGGTACATAACCTTAATTGTACAGAGGGACCTTATAGTGCACTCATTCATTTAATTTCAGAAAGGGAGTGAAACATCAATAACTTTTATTAATAAACACATATATTACAATAACATTTATTGTAAGAATGGTTAGCCCGAGGCTCACATGTCTAACAAATCTCCCACTAGCCCTCAGAACTATTCAGGTACAATCCGTAAACCCGTACTCATTGCATGCTGGTCAAAAACCTTATGTGTCAGAGGTTTGGTAAGAGGATCAACAACGTTGTCGGCAGAGGCCACCTTGGTGATGATGATATCACCACGCTTTTGAATCTCCTAAATGATGTAGTATTTCCTTTCCACGTGCTTGCTCTTTTGATGCCATCTGGGATCCTTTGCCTGGGCAATGGCTCCCGTGTTATCGCAGAGTAACGGGATGAGAGTATTAGAGAAAACTATGCCAAGCTCCAAGATGAACTTGCGCAACCACACCGCCTCTTTTGCAGCATCTGATGCGGCAATGTATTCGGCTTCTGTTGTTGAATCTGCCGTAGTGTCCTGCTTCTTGCTTCTCCAGCTCACAACACCACCGTTCAATAGGAATACAAACCCTGATGTCGACTTTCGATCATCAATATCCGACTGGAAGTCTGAATCTGTATATCCCAAGACTTGGAGATCACCATCTCCATAGATCAAGACGTAATCTTGTATCCGTCTTAGATATTTGTATATGATCTTTACTGCATTCCAGTGTTGCTCTCCATAGCATCCAGCCATGGCCTTCTTTTCCTCAACACTTTGAGGAGCCATCCCTTTAGACAGATGTATATCATGTCTTAAGGGGAGGAATCCTTTCTTAGAACTATCCATACGGAATCGTTCAAGAATCTTCTTAATGTATCCATGTTGTGACAATCCCAACATCCTCTTTTCTAGGTTTTTGAACAACTTCAGGCCTAAGATGTAAGAGGCTTGTCCAAGATCTTTCATCTCGAAGGTATGGGATAGCCAAGTCTTCACACTAGTCATCATTCCCGTATCATTCCCAATGATAAGGATATCATCTACGTAAAGCACGATGAACACAATGGCACTCCCACTAAGCGTCTTGTATACACACGGTTCATCAGGATTTTGCACGAAATCATAACTCTTTATGGTTTCGTCAAATCTGATGTTCTAGCTACGAGAAGCTTGTTTGAGCCCATAGATGGATTTCTTTAGCTTGCATACTTTTCCATCGTCAACTATGAAGCCCTGGGGCTGCTCCATATAGATATCCTCCTCGAGGTGTCCATTGAGGAAAGTTGTCTTGATGTCCATCTGTCAGATGTCGTAGTCAAGAGATGCAGCTATAGCTAGTAGTGTCTTGATGGACTTAAGCATAGCCACATGAGAGAATGTCTCATCGTAGTTGATGCCTTCTCTCTGTGTGTAGCCCTTGGCTATGAGCCATGCCTTGAAAGTCTCTACTTTCCCATCAGGTCCCCTCTTTCTCTTGAAGATCCCTTTACACCCAATGGGTTTTACCCCTTTAGGTGGATCCTCTAGGGTCCATACACCATTCTTATGCATGGAGTCAATTTCTGACTTCATTGCTAGCATCCATCTATCCATGTCATGATCCACGAGTGCTTCATCATATCAAGAAGGATCATTGTCAGTCTCACCTGACACATGGAATCCATACCTTTCAGATGGTGCAACCACCCTCGAACTCCTTCTAAGAGGCATGGGCGTTTCATCTTTATTTATCTCTTCAGTTTCTGGTTCAGGAATTTCAGAATCCTTAGGGGATTCAACCAGTTCCTCTTCTTCATTTCTGTCTTGACCTTTAAGGAAATCATCCTCTAGAAATTTCACATCCCTAGAGACAAAAACCTTTTGGGTATCAGGGTTATAAAGCTGGTATCCAATACCATCTTTAACTTACCCAATGAAGTAGCACTTACAAGTGCGAGATTCTAGCTTACTTGCGTCTACATTCTTTGCATGGACCAAGCAACCCCAAACCCTCAAGTGTTTAACACTAGGCTTGGTACCATACCAGAGCTCGCGAGGAGTCTTGGGTACGGACTTCCTAGTAATCTTGTTCAGGATATAAATTGCAGTCTCTACTGCATATCCCCAGAAACTAAGAGGTAAACGTGCTTCGCTCATCATTGAACGGACCATATCCATGATGGTCATGTTGCATCTTTTAGCAACATCATTAAGTTGGGTAGTTTCAGGGGGAGTGAGATTGGAGACAATTCCATTCTCTTTAAGATATTCCTTGAATTCATCTGAGAGGTACTCGCACTTCGGTCAGATCGAATCGTTTGATCTTCCTATCGGTTTGGTTCTCGACCAAAACCTTAAACTCTTTGAACTTTTCAAAGGTTTCAGATTTATGACGTAGTAGGAAGATAAACCCGTATAACGAATGGTCATCAATAAACGTCAAATAATATCGATATCCATTTCTAGTCGTGGTAATGAAGGGACCTTATACATCAGTATGTATTAGGTCAAGAATACCTTCGCATCTCGTAACTTTGTTACAGAAAGGTGTTCTAGTCATTTTACCTCTAATGCAATGTTCACAAGTAGGTAAAGATTGAACATGTAGAAAATCTAAAGGTCCATCCTTTATCAATCTATTGATCCTATCAATAGATAAATGACCAAGCCTTTGATGCCAAATCATATTCGAATGATTTCCATCCTCCCTGGATCTTTTGGGGTTTCCATCATTAGTGGTAGTAACATTCATGACACATTCATCAATGCACAATTCATAGAGTCCTGATGAGCCAAAAAATCCCGCAAAATCCGAGTAGGAATAAAATCATTCAAGGGTCGTTGCGACCCAGATCTCACAGATCAGACTCAACAAGAAAAATTATACCACCAAATAAGAGTAATCAGAAATGAAATCATAATAGCAGTCTTACTATTTATTTAACCTGGTATAGCGACCAGGGTCGAACTCAAGGAGCACAGGTTGGCTCAGAAGAGCCTACGAAGTAGTCGAAAAATGAAGTGAAAGAATAAAATATTTTTGGTGGTTTTTATAGATTTTATTTTTTTGTGTTTTTAATTATAAAGGAAATATGAGAAAAGGGTAAAGAGCACACAAACAACAATTTATAAAACACTCCAAGCAACTCAGCAAATTCAAATAAATTATTTTTGTGTTTTAGAAGTTTTTAAGTTTTTTGGTAATTTTCTCAAAATTTTCTGATTTTTAGTTGATTTTATAAAAATAGAAAAGACACTAGAAATCATAATCAATGTGCAGCCAGATTTGAAAGGCTAATTAAATATATATAATTAGTTTAAAAATCTGGAGATAATTTTTACGATAACTATAAATAAAAACTAAGCTACAGGAACAAAAATTGCATTTTTTTTAATTTTATAGAATGTTTAAGAATTTTTATAAGATTTTTAGAGTTTTGAGATTTTTAGGGGTTTTATATATCCAAATTCAACCAAAATTGGTCTGAAGCTAAAAGACACTAAAAGAAATAGTATGTAATTTTTTTAGAATTTTTAAAAGGTTTTTATATTTTTAATATATTTTTAAATTCAAACAGTAACAAAAATGTGTGTTTTTGAATTTTTAAAATATCAAAACAACTAAAAAATGTCCCCAAAATTTAGTGAAATTTTTACACAGTGGTAGGAGCCATATGTCCAAATTTCACAAGATTTGGAGTTTATTTGATATTTTATTCAACCATAGCACACATGGACCTAAGTGAAAGAAAAATAAGTTCTAAGGGCTAAAAAATAAAACATGCGCAAACTATAGGAGGTTCAGTGTAAATTTTCCATCAAATTCAGCACATGTTCGAATTCAGTACGCACAGGGGTATAAATGCAAATATCACAACTAAAACTTCAATTCATAACATCAAATAAACCCCCAATCCCATACATGCAAAGGGCCTAGAAACTCACGTGTCAAAGCACGTGCACCATAATAGGAAGGGCTAAATTGCACATATTAAAAACCTAAGGTCCTAGGTGCAAATTGTCCAAATTAAAAACAACTGACACAAATATTTACAGGACTCAAAAATAAATACAAAACTGAAGAGGGCCTAAGTGATATTTGCCCTCGTTATTAATGATCCAACGACGGCAAGGGGTCCATGTGTGAACGGACAGTGGAGAACGGCTGGTACCCCTTCGACGATGGACGTCCTGGATCGAATCCCAGATGGATTGGACAGTGGAGACCTCTCGCGAACGGATGGCTACGATCAGAACTGGAGCTGGAACTCGATCGGACGACGGAGGAGGATCCTGGATGAAGTGGACGCTGGTGAAGTTCGCACGGCCAATACGCGCTCCCAGGGTCCTCTCCGGTGCTGCTCTGATGGGCGAAACGCTCCTGGAGGTGGTCTGCAGCTGATGACGTGCTTAGATGTGGCCGGGAGGTCCTGGAGGACCCCGGCGACACTCAAGACCTGGAGCACTGTGCTCGAGTGTTCGGACTTCCAGAGGAGGTCCTTAGGCCTTCATTCCTGCACAGAAAGAACGAGGGGTGGAGGGCAAACTGCCTCGACCCGGTTACGGGAGGAGTGGGTGGTCGGATGGTTTGAGGCGTGGTCCTCCGGCGAGCGGCGGTGGAGGAGGACCTAACTCCTGGTTCCGAGGCGAACCAGGATAATAGGAGGTGCGGAGAAGGTGCTGGGAAGTCTAGCGAAGGTGATACGATGGTCGGATGGACGAAAGGGTGATCGGAGCAGAGTGGGTCGGCCAGAATCAACCGGCAGCGCAAAATACAAAACTGGGAATGGAAGCTAATCTAAGTGATGTCGAGGTTACCTGATGATCGCGTACGTCTATGCTGGAGGTGGGTGACCTCCTGGGGTCCTTGCCTCAATGGAGCGATGCCTCCAGAGGCTCGAGCTCCGATGATGGAGCACGGCGGCGATGACGACCGGATCTGAGGCTACTGGCCTTGGTCCTCGCTGCAATCGATCCCTCTCGCTTGCTGTCACTCATGGAGGAGGAAGGGAAGTCCTGGGAACCGAAGGGGGTGGCCAAAGATGCGAGTGAAGTCGGCTGGGGCTTCTGTTATATATTGGTGCATGTCTGATAAGATGGGAATGTAGCTCGCGGATCGAGGTGCGGAGCCTTAGCGAGAAGGTCGAGCGAGGATTATGGATCTTTCCTTGACATTCAGAGCCTCGGATCAATGAGAATGGTGGGCGGATTGGTTCAGCAAAATTCGGAGAATACGGGTCAAAAACCAGATCCGCGGAGAGTGGTCCTGGGGGGGGGGGGGCAGTTGACCGAGGGTCAACATACCCTCGTGGACCAATCAGAATCCAAGATTTATTAATTATTTGTAAATTCATTTAAAAATAGCAAATGATTTTATTTTGAAAAATTTTCAACATGAAAAATGTTTATTATTTTTCAAAGTATTTTTTAGTGATTTTTACCTATTTTTTTGAAAAATAAATTATGTATATACATTATATTATTATTATATACATGTATATATACATATGTATTTTTTATTTTTATTTTTAATTATTTATTTTTGTACAATTATTCCTATTTTATATTTTATTTATTTACAACATAAAATATGGGAGTTAAAATAATTTTTATTTAATTTTTATTGTGTATTTACAAGGGTAAAATAAATAAATAAATATATGTACAAATATACATGGTATATACAAGGGGAAGAGAGAGAGAGAGAGAATTTATTTTTGCTTTATTTTTATTTTTCTCATTTTTATTTTACTTTTATAAATATATAGAAATTATGAGGGTCACATAAATATTTTTATTTTGATGAAAATAATATATACATAAAAGGGGGAATATTTGCAAGGCTGTCACCCGATCTCTCTCTACTTATTTTATTTTGCGGTCAGGCCCATGTTGAGCCCTCCCTTGGGTTCAGGTCACTCAATATTTATTCTAAATATTTCCCTCTTTTTCTTTATTTCTTTATTCCTTTATTTTTGTGCAAATACTTGCTAATTATGACTATTTACATGTAGCATGCATTGTGATATTTTATTATATTTACAACTAATTACAAGGTATTTTGCCAAGATTTCTAGCTAAAATATAGGAATAAAGAGTGATGAATGGGGATTCATCACCCCCTATACTTTGTTAGTCCCTTAGCAAACACTTATTTGAAAAAGAATTGTAAAAGGGGAAAAAAGAAAAAGATGGGAAATCAAGGTTTCTTATTAAACTCTCCTTCATTAAATTGAAATATGGAGCTCAGTCAGACTGTTGGATTATTAATTTGTCGGAACCTTATTTGGACTTAAGCTTAAAACTTAACAGCCTCTAAGCTCCACCAATCTATGGTAAAGACTCCTCAATAAACCAGATCAGAACAAGTCTACGTACACAAACTCTAATGACCATGAATCTTTCCTTGTACCGTGTAAGTGATATATAGCTCCCCACCTCAGATGTGACAAAGAAACAACCTCCCTCAACCTGGTAACTCTAATGCCCCGGTCTAGCAACTCTTTCCCCGAGGAGCGGGGTACTCCCTTCTAAGTTCAAGTGCAGCCGGCTCAAGAAGAGGGGGAAGAAGAAAATGGACCATGACGAGTGTAGCCATGTATCCTTGGGAGCTCTAACCGGTGTTGCTGAGTCTCGCGCTGCAAGCTTCTTGAGATGGCCATGTGTAACATAAGCTTTGCTTTATTTGACTATATACACTCCGGTGGGATTATTAAATTTTCAATCTGGCCCACCACTTTTTTGGAGTTTTTCTTTCTTTGCACATTTTTTTGATGTGCATATGTACAACATATCTACATGGTGCAACATGTATACATAAGGAGTTTTTCCTCTTAATCCAGTAGACTATCCCTCTTTTGAAGCTTTATTGCAACCCACAACTCCTGTCTTTAGACTACATAACCACCAGACCAAGTTGAGACGCACTTCCTTCACTATAAGAAGAAGAGAGGTTCCGCCTAGAAGTACTACCCTCATATGCTACCCCAAGCCAAAGGAAACTTCCTCCTCACCACCTCATCCGTGGAGAGCTATGTGTAAAGTGCTGGTGCAAGTAAATCCATTGTCTTTGAGAGTCATTTGTGTGTTGTTAAGTGCTCTACTTAGGCTTATCAAGATGACATATGCTCATAGCCTAGTGGACTCAAAGAATTAAGTCCCAATGGACCTGAAAAGTCTTAATCCTAAGCCCTATAAGGTTCCTCTTATAATTAGGTGGATTAAGGTCTTAACCAAGCTCCATTGTCAATTTAATTCCAGGCCAGTTTAAGTGTCAACTATGATTTGGAAAAACTGTACAAATATTTACGAAGATGCAATTTTACAAATTTTTACAAATGTGCAAAATTTTTGAAAAATGTTTGAAAACATGGATGTATGCATGAATGCGAAGTATTGCAAAATATTTACAAAAATTTACAAAAGATTTTTGCAAACTTTTTGTTTCTCAAATATTTTACAAAAATTTTGCACTATGTACATAATTTTGATATGAAAATATTTACAAATTATTTATACAAATTATTTATACAAATCATTTTTACAATCATTTGTACAAAATAGTTTTTTATAAATAGATAGGTATGTACAAGAAGAATTTTATGTATAAGGAAAATTTTTAAATTTTTATGGGTTTTAGCCAATTTTATTTATTAACACACTCACACGAGTTATGGCTAAAGCATATACGAAATATATATGGCACCCCCTATACTTAGCTCGAACGATGTCCTCAGAGTGATCAAGAGCGATGAAGAAGACATAACTCGTGCTTAGTATAGGGAAGTGAAAAGGAATGGTATATACAAAGATGAATCAAAGAATAGAATAAAGAAGACTCGGTGTTTCCACCTATACTTAGGATCAAGTAATCCTAAGTATAGCAAGCTGTATGTAGAGGGAAATCTGAATAGAAGGATGTACAGGGTCTATGCCCCCATACTTAGGGTAAAATATCCCTAATTATAGGCAGCAAAACAGAGGTAGAAAGAATGAATAGAATACCCGAGAGTCCTACACCCCCCCATACTTAGGGTAAAGTACACCCTGAGTATAGCATAATCATAAGATGAGAAAGGGGTGTGGGACTAAAGAATAGAGTGATATGGACAACTGAATCTATACAAGTTGGAAGAAAAGTGATAATCAGACGTGAGATGCAATAGATGTGAGTCAAGAGACCACATCTCACGGAAAGGGATTTGGGGCAACATCAACGACCCGCGGCTCATGATCTAGATATGGTTTGAGCCGCTGGCCGTTAACACGAAAGGTAACATCAGAAGACAACTCAGATATATCAATACTCCCATTGTCATGTACCTTTCGAACCAAATAGGGTCCCTTCCATTTGCTCTGTAGCTTCCATGGGAATAAACGAAGCCTAGCATCAAACAACATACTCTCTGTCCTAGCTCAACACTGCTTGTGGCTGATATGAGAATCATGCCACTCCTTCACTCTCTCCTTATACTGTAGGCTTCTTGAAAAGGCTGTATCATGAAACTCCTCCAGGGCTACTAACTCTGCCCTCCCTACGATCTCCTACACTCAATGGATCCATAAGTATATCAATAACAACCCAAAGTGACCTATGTCTCAGCTCAACAGGTAAATGGCAGGGCCTGCCATAAACGAGGCAAAAGGGAGATGTACCCAAAGGGAGTCTTGAAAGACGTCCTATATGGCCACAAGACCGAGTCCAAATGTTGTGAGCAATCCTTTCGGTCAGGGCGGACGACTTTCTGCAATATAGTCTTGATCTCCCTGTTCGACACTTCAGCAAGACCATTTGTCTGAGGGTGGTATGGAGTGGCTACTCGATGGTCTATGCTAAACTCGCTAGCAAGGGCCTTTACCTTGTCGTTGATGAAATGAGACCCTCCGTCAGATATCAACACTCAAGATACCCTGAACCGTGAAATGATTTCTTCCTCAAATATCTGCAAACAGTCCTAGCATCTGCGGTTCGGCGGGGATGGCCTCAACCCAACGACTCTCATAATCTACGGCCAAAAGAATGTACTCAAATCCCTGATTCCTAGGGATGGACCCATGAAATCGATGCCCCATGCATCAAAACCTCACAGAAGTGAATGGGATGCATCGGCATCATATCACGCTGTCCACAAGTGCCCATCTTCTGACAGTCAGTACACCTCTTCACGAACTCATCAGAGTCCTTGAAGAGAGTAGGCCACCATAGCCTGGATTGGAGCCCTTTCTGTGCCGTTCTCCTCCTAGAGTGATGTCCTCCTGCCTCAAGTTTGTGGCAGTAAGTAAGGACGCTGTGGTGCTCCTCCTGAGGAATGCACAGATGCCAGATATTATCCCCTCCTTCATGATAAAGGATGGGATCCTCCCAATGGTAAAACTTGGCCTTCGCGAGGAAGGTCTCAAGTTTCTGCCTAGTCCAATCTTGTGGAACTTTCTTGGCGACAAGATAGTTCACAATATTGGCATACCATGGGAGAGAGGCGATAGCAAGGATCGCCTCATCTGGAAGGTCTCACATATAGGCTCAATCTGCTCAGAATCCTCAAGCTACTCCAATCGGGAGAGATGATCCGCCACCACATTCTTAACTCCAGGCTTATCCTTAATCTCTATATCTAACTCCTGGAGTCGAAGGATCCATCTGGTCAATCTGGCTTTGGCATCCTTCTTTGCCATGAGGTACATGATGGCGGTATGATCGGTATAGATGGTCACTTTAGATCCAATGATGTAAGATCTGAACTTATCTAGGGTGAAAACTACGGCTAGCATCTCCTTCTCAGTGATTGTCTAGTTCTGCTGCGTGGCATCCAAAGTACGGCTAACGTAGTGAATAGCAAAGGGGACTCCATCCCTCCTCTGTCCCAGCACGGCCCCCACGGTAAAATCGGAGGCATCTGTCATGATCTCGAATGGGAGAGACCAATCAGGTGGCTGGAGAACAGGAGCCTCTACAACACGACTCTTGAAAGTGTCAAATGACGATAGACACTTATCATCAACAAGGAACTCGGTGTCTTTCGTCATCAGATCAGTCAATGGCCGGGCAATCCTACTGAAATCATGAATGAAGCGGTGGTAGAAACCAACGTGCCCCAGAAAAGACCGTAACTGCCGCAAGTTGGACGGTGGATTGAGTTTTCTAATGACATCCACCTTGGCCGGATCAACCTCCATGCCCCTGTTGGAGATGATATGACCAAGTACCGTCCCTTGAGTTACCATGAAGTGACTCTTCTCCCAAGACAACACAAGGTGAACCTCAATGCATCACTGAAGGACTCGGTCTAGGCAGTCAAGACAAGAATCGATCTGTCGCCGTAGATCCAGAATCATCTATGAAGACCTCCAAACACTCCCCCACCATGTCCAAAAAGATGGAAAACATGCATCTCTAGAATGTCGTCGGAGCGTTGCACAATCCAAATGGAATGCATCTGAAAGCATATGTCCCGAAGGGACAGGTGAAGGTGGTCTTGTCCTAGTCCTCGGGCGTGATGACCACCTGATTATAACCAGAGTACCCATCCAAGAAACAATAATGGCTCTTCCTTGCCAGCCTCTCTACAATCTGATCAATAGAGGGTAGGGGAAATGATCCTTCTTGTTGGCCTGATTCAATCGTCTGTAGTCCATACATACCCGCCAAGAAGTGGGTACCCGGGTAGCAATCTCCTCTCCAGACTCACTAACAACTGTGGTGATGCCCGTCTTCTTGGGCACCACATGCAACGAACTGACCCACTTGGAGTCGGAGATGGGGTAGATAAAATCAGCGCTCCACCATTTCGAGATCTCCTTCATGACAACATCTCGAAGATTCGGGTTCAACCGCTGCTGGAACTCACGCGACGGCTTCGTGTCCTCCTCGAGATAGATATGGTGGGAGCATAGGGCCAGACTTATCCCCTGGAGATCAGCTACACTCCATCCTATCGCCTTGCGGTTCTTTTCAAGAACCCCCATCAGACGGGATTCCTGCTCTCCAGTCAAATCAACGGAGATAACGATTGGGTACATCTCATGCTCACTGCAAGGAACCTATACTTCAGCGATGACGGTAGCGGCTTCAGCTCTGGACAAGTAGGTGCTGGCGGATCTGGACTCTGAAAAGTTTGAGTGAATGTTGCCAAATCTGCATGGGAGAATGAGAACTCTCGCTTGCAATCTGAGTCTGGTGAAGGCTGCTCTTCTGGACTTTCTCCGCTCTGTATGGAATCAACCTCCTCCCTAGCTGTAGGCTCAATGGAAGTCAGACATGGTATCAAATCATCAAACTCTGCCCAATCAATATCTGACTCCGAGGGATCTGTATCAGACTCACAAAAATCTACCTCACGATCGGGAACCGACTCTGCTGCTTGAGATGTATCCTGGACCAGGAGTGCGCTCTCCAAGCTCTCCTCTGTTGGCGTCTCTCCGTCAGTGAACTGTGAAGGTGAGAGCATGGCCTGTGCGACTGGATCTGCCCAAACTGCCTCGTCATCTATAACCACAAAATCGCAGTCCTGGTGGATGTCTTGCTCTGCCTCTGTCATCTGCTCTGAATCTAAAGTCGGCTCTGAGCAAGCTGAATCTCTGGCTCTAGTCTCCTCGACCGTCTCTATTTGTATACTCTCGCCCTCGACGCGAAAGTACACCTTCCCGCTATCATGGTCGGACATTGCCTTGGCTGTGTCCAAGAACGTGCGTCCTAGAATGATCGGGGTATCGGTCACGGATTTAGGTATCTCCATGTCCAACACAACGAAGTCCATGAGGAATTTCATGCCCTGAATCGTGACTACACATCCCTCGGCAACCCCTTCGGCCTCTTGAAAGATCGATCAACAAACTGAAGGACGTCCTGCTCTGTCGCTAAGGGCCCAACTCGAAGCGGTCGAGAAGTACTGCCAGAAGAAGGTTGATCGAAGAACTGCCGTCTAATAGAGTGCGGTCGAACCTCCGCTCTTGAATGTGGCATCTGACATACGAGGCACGAGTAAGCACATGGATCGTGAAACACGTGGCACGAGTAAGCACATGGATCTCTGACTGATGGTTCCACCTCTTCCTCCTAACTGTGGTCCTGTCTCTAAGTGATCGCTGAAAGAGAGGTATGTGCTCCAAGGCCTCCTGTAGAGTCAGCTGTATCTGAAATATGTCCATCATATGCTGACTGAACTCTATCTGATGGTTCTTTTTGGGATTTTCTTTTTTTCTGCCCCTTAGCCAAGTGGAGTACTCGGGTAAAGGGGACTACAGGGTCCTTCTCAGATGAAGGACTGGGAGAGGGCCTGGAATGCTCATGAACACCAGAATCCACACAAACATCATCAAGCAACACAGGTGGATCCGAAAATAATAAACCCTTTCCTTTATTTATAGAAATGTCCTGAGATACATATACGGAAGGAGAAACAGTAGGACTAGTAGAACTGAAAATGGTGGCCTCAGTACCACCCTCGGCATCTGGATTCGCGGCATCAGTACTGCGCTCTGGCTCAGCAACTGAAATGGTGGCGTCAGTACCACCTCCTCCATCTGGTGAAGCGACAGCCTTAATACCGTCAATGGGATCAACATTCTTGGTGGCATCAGTACCACCGTCATCATCTCTAGCGGCATCAACACCGCTCTCCTCCTTGCCTAGAGCTCCTGAAGTGGCGTGGAATCGTCGCTCAGACGAGGCGCCTCCTGCTGGAATCCTACCGCTCCTAAGTTTCCTCTTGAGGTTGTTCGGGTTCGGCTCGATCTGGGAAGGTATGGCAGCCTTCCCTCTCACAATCTCCTGCATCTCCTGGCGGAACTCATCCATCTCCCCGTAAGAAAGTAGCCTGCTGCTCGGTCATGAGGTGGGCTAGATCATCAAGTGCAGGGTTCTCATAGGTCGGTCCCTGAGAACCTGATGGGTGACCTCGCTGGTAGTGAGGTTGTTGCTGCTGGTGCGAGTGAGAGGGGTACTGCTGATGATACTGCTGTTGCTGAGGCTGCTCTCGCCTCCAAGACTGTCCCTGTTGATAGGGACGAGGACCATACTGCTCTCTCTGGGATGGCTGTTGCTGCTGGTGTACTGGGAGTTGGGCTGCTGGTGCTGCTCACGCTGCTGGCCGTACTGGCCTCCCTGAACTGGAGGCTGCTGCTAAAAACTGGTGCCTCCGACCGACCAGCAGACTCCGGGATGGTCTCGTCGGATACCGAGCTGGGGTCGATCGTACCAAATCCCGTTGACATCCATCAACAGTTTCGGCTCGTACGTGGGTGGGGGGAGTACTACCCACTGGTGTGTAAGTGTCGATCCGGGGTTGTGCAACTCCCGCATCGGTCTCGGCTGCTCTGCCGGTTGGACTGGCTCCTCTGGCTGATCTGGATCCCTCTCTCTCGCGGCTCTCAACTGCTCTCGCATTGTCCTCAGCCTCTCCGTCTCTCTCCTCATCTCCACCATGAAGGCTCCCTGATCCGTATCTGGTGTTGCATCGTCTCAAGGGAAACCAACAGGGTGTTGTTGATCGCACCCTGGTCCAATACGTATGTCGTTGTCTCTGGTTGCTGACCCTCGGTGCGCTCCTCTTTGCTGACCATGGTCTCTGCAAAGGCAAAAAACCCAAACTCAGGTGTCGATAAATCATTTATCTGTTGTCTCTCATCTGGCATTGGTATCTCTGGACTGGTAGAAGGGTGGTTGAGGGGGAACAGGGCGGAATCGAACTCGGGTTCAGAGAGTGACGAGCCCGAAAAATCCCACAAAATCCGAGTAGGAATAAAATCAGTCAAGGTCATTGCGACCCGGATCTCGCAGATCGGACTCAACAAGAAAAAGAGACCACCAAATAAGAATAATCAGACAAAAAGCCGAATAAGCGATCTTGTTACTTATTAAACCTGGTATAGCGATCAGGGTCGAACTCAAGGAGCACGGATTGGCCAATTGACCTACGAAGTAGTAGAAATTTGAAATAAAAAGATAAAATATTTTTGGTGGTTTTTTTAAGGATTTTAAAATTGTTTATGTTTTTAATTATGAAGGAAATATGAAAAGAAGGCAAAAACTACACAAACAACAATTTATTAAACACTCCAGACAATTTAGAAAATTCAAATAAAATTATATTTGTGTTTTTATAAGTTTTTAAGTGTTTTTAATAATTTTCTCAAGATTTTATGATTTTTTGTTGATTTTATAAAAATAGAAAAGGCTGAAAATCAAAATCAATGCGCAGTCAGATTTGAAAGGCTAATTAAAAATAGATAATTAGCCTCTAAAAATCTATAGACAATTTTTATGAATAATGGAAATAAAAATAAGCTACAGAAACCAAAATTTCATTTTTTTTGTATTTTATATAATTTTAAGAATTTTTATAAGATTTTTAGGTTTTGAGATTTTTAGGTGTTTTGTGTATCCAAATTCAACCAAAATTGGTCTGAAGCTAAAAGACACTAAAAGAAACAATAAGTAATTTTTGTAGAATTTTTAAAAGGTTTTTTATATTTTTAATAAAATTTTCAATTCAAACAATAACAAAAATGCGTGTTTTTGAATTTTTAAAAATATCAAAACAACTCAAAAATGTCCCAAAAATTTAACAAAATTTTACACAGTGGCCGGAGCCAAGTATCCAACTTTTCACTAGATTTGAAGTTTATTTGATATTTTATTCAACCAAAACAAAAGTCACATCACACAGGGACCTAAGTGAAAGAAAAATAAGTTCTAAGGGCTAAAAAGTAACATGTGCACAAACTATAGGGGGTTCAATATAAATTTTCTATCAAATCCAGTACATGTTCATATTCAGTACGCACAGGGTTATAAATGCAAATATCACAAATAAAACTTCAATTCATAACATCAAATAAACCCTAAGCCCATACATGCAAAAAACCTAGAAACTCATGTGTCGAAGCACGTGCACCACAACAAGAAGGGCTAAGTTGCAAATATTAAAAACCCTAAGGTCCTAGGTGCAAATTGTCCAAATTAAAAACAACTGACACAAATATTTACAGGACTCAAAAATAAATGCAAAACTGAAGAGGGCCTAAGTGATATTTGCCCTCGTTCTTAATGATCCAACGACGGCAAGGGGTCCACGTGTGATTGGACGGTGGAGAACGGCTGGTACCCCTTCGACGATGGACATCCTAGATCGAATCCTAGATGGATCGAACGGTAGAGACCTCTCCGCGAACGGATGGCTACGATCAGAACTGGAGCGGGAACTCGTTCGGACGACAGAGGAGGATCCTGAATGAACTAGACGCCGACGAAGTTCGTCCGGCCAATACGCGCTCATGCTGCTCTGATGGCGAAACGCTCCTGGAGGTGGTCCGTAGAGTATGACGTGCTCAGATGGGGCCGGGAGGTCCTGGAGGACCCCAGCGACACTCAAGCCCTGGAGCACATGTGCTCGAGTATTCGGACCTCCAGAGGAGGTCCTTAGGCCTTCATTCCTGCACAGAAAGAACGAGGGGTCGAGGGCAAACTGCCTCGACCCGGTTATGGGCGGAGAGGAGGTCGGATGGTTCGAGGCGTGGTCCTCCGGCGAGCGGCGGTGAAGGAGGACCTAACTCCTGGTTCCAGGGCGAACCAAGATGATCGGAGTGCAAAGAAGGTGCTGGGAAGTCTCGCGGAGGTGATACGATTGTTGGATGGTCGAAAGGGTGATCGGAGCGGAGTGGTCGGACGGAATCGCCGACGGCGTAAAATACAAAACTGGGAATGGAAGCTAATCTAAGTGATGTCAAGGTTACCTGATGATCGCAGACATATGTGCTGGAGGTGGGTGACCTCCTAGGGTCCTTGCCTCAATGGGCGACGCCTCCAGAGGCTCGAGTCACCGATGGGCAGAGCACAACGGCGAAAACCACCGGACCATGGGCTAGACTGCTCCTTTCCTCGCTGCAACACCTCCTAGGGCTTGCTGTCACTCAAGGCTAGAAGATGGAGGTCTGGGAGTCGAAGACGGAGGCCAAAGGTACGAGTGAAGTTGGCTGGGGCTTCCGTTATATATTAATGCAGGTCCGATAAGATGGGAGTGTAGCTCACGAATCGAGGTGCGGAGCCCTAGCGAGAAGGTCGGGTGAGGATTATGGATCTTTCCTTGACATTCGGAGCCTCGGATCGATGAGAATGTGGGCGGATCAGTTCAGCAAATTCGGAGAAAATGGGTCAAAAACCAAATCCGCGGAGAGTGGTCCTGGGGGGGGGCAGTTGACTGGGGGTCAACATACCCCCGTAGACCAATCAGAATGCAGTATTTATTAATTATTTGTATATTCATTTAAAAATAGTAGATGATTTTATTTTAAAAATTTTTCAACATGAAAAATGTTTATTAATTTTCAAAGTATTTTTTAGTGATTTTTACTTATTTTTTTGAAAAATAAATAATGTATATACATTATATTATTATTATATACATGTATATATACATATGTATTTTTTATTTTTATTTTTAATTGTTTATTTTTGTTACAATTATCCCTATTTTTATATTTATTTATTTACATAATAAAATATGGGAGTCAAAATAATTTTTATTTTGATTTTTTATTGTGTATTTACAAGGGTAATATATATATGTGTGTGTGTGTGTGTGTGTACATATATACATGGTATATTTAAGGGGAAGAGAGAGAGAAATTATTTTTGCTTTATTTTTATTTTTCTCATTTTTATTTTACTTTTATAAATATATACAAATTATGAGGGTCACATAAATATTTTTATTTTGATGAAAATAATATATACATAATGAAGGATATGGTTAGATCCTCAAGCGCATCACGGAAGCGTGATCGTCGTATCGAATACGACGAAGAACGACTAGTCGCACTAGTTGTTCTATGCAGCGGAAATTAAAAAATTTTCATGTGACGAAACCACATGATCCAAGAACACTTCTCGGATCGTTTCGTCTAAACCACAACCAAGTATTAGGTTACCTCTTGAAGCGTGGTTGCGATCAAGTCTCTAAACGAAGAGACCTCCTGTCTCAAGTCCGATCCGTCGGAGGAGACGCTTGCGAGCGCGGGGATGAACCGCGTGCTTCTCGCAATCCATGTTGATGATCCAAGCGGCGGATCTCCTGATCTCGACACACGAGATCCGATGTCTTCTTCACGAGCGGGGCGCACCGAAGGAGACGGAGATCCACGAGCAAACCATCGGGCAGCATAACGACGATGCCGCGGCGATGGAGAACCTCTCTAGGGCATCCATGGTGGACGGCCACATGAGAGAGATGGAGAGAGAACGTGTAGAGAGAATGAGAGAGAGAGAGAGATTTGTTGCCTCAACTTATGTGTCCAGAAGAGCAATGGGGTGCCTCTCCTTTTATAGGGTTTTGGGATCCATGGATCTCAATCCATGTGTCAACACAAATCCAATGGTCCACATCAATTTGTGCTTCTTTCAATGGTCATGATTTGTTGCTAAAAACACAACAACAATTAATTTAATTTAAATTAAATATATGTTGATAAATCAACACAATTTAATTACAAAATTAAATCATCAATACATGGAGATAATGAAAGGAGAGAAAGCCTCCTTCCATGTGGAGAGGGGGGACGGCCTCCCATTCCTAATGGGAGTGGTGGCCGTCCACCCTCCTCCAGTAGGAAGGTGGCTATTTCACCTTTTATGTAATCTCCATTATTTGCAACAACTTTTGTTGCAAATTATTTCACAAAAAATAAATCCAATTTATTTTGTGAACATTGCAATCATGCCATTGAAAAATTGTGAATCACATTCACAACCCAAAACAAAATGTAAATTACATTTTCAATTTGATGTCCAATGTGAATCCAATTCACATTAACATTTAATTAACAAATGTAAATTACAAATAGCTCTCTCTTATATGTTATAAATCACATTTATAATATATATGACTAATATGGATATTGCTATCCACATTATTCATATCCATGATAATTAAATCATATTTAATCATCTTGGATCTCTATTCTCTTGTGTCCAAATAATATGAATCACATTCACATTATTTACATCTTTGATAATTAAATCTCATTTAATTATCTAAGATAACTCTCTTTATAATATGAATCAAATTCATATTACTCATGATAATTAAATCACATTTAATTATCCATTTTTCTCAATGCTCGGATACATATATCAACAATAGAATTATCCATGAACTCCTTCAAGGATAATGCGCTTTCTCCGCAGATACTTGGAGATAAGGACAGGGCGATTGTATTGTTCCACGTATAGTGACATGGATATTGAGATCGTATCTCAAATCCAGATCGCGGGCCTCCCATAGATGCTTGATTAAATCAAGATCGTAAATCTAATCTTCTTATTGCATCTGAATCACATTCAGATCAATGTCCAACACTTGAACCAAGATCAGATTACTTCTCTATTGAGAGGAGTCACTAAAATCCAGACCCGTTTCATCACTCCCTAGGAATGGAAGCGTCATGGTTATACAATCGTTTATGATCACATCACCCTCAGGTATTCCCAATACCTGTACATCCTGCATACTGGAAGACTCAGACTAAACCCGAAGTATTCGATCAACTTTATACTGTCTACTTCATGGTTTTATCAGTAAGTTTCTCATTCGATCATTGGGAGTCGGTATCGATCATATACTTTCCAAAAGCATATATCATACCTATGTTTTGATCATATACTTTCCAAAAGTATATATCAAACCTACAAATTGAGTCAAGCTTCCAAAGCGAGACGACCGTGCGCACAGAATTTGATTCTTCCCAATATCTCATGAGTGAGCTCATGTCTTCCGATTCGGTAACTGAACCTGTATGATCCCTTTGAGAGATCGTATTACTCATATGCCCTTATATGCACACCAGCGCGCCGGTGTATAGACCTTGATTAGGTCATCAACCTATTGGTCTGTCAAATGTACATACTTAGACATATAGCAACACATCTGTCTCCGGTCAGAGGATGCGTGCCTATATCATGACAGCATACGATATAGGACTTTGGTTATCTCGATCTCGTTAAGTCAACTCTTTGACCTAACTAATCTGACACCTCCGAATCTCTATTCCTATGCAGAGGACCTGCATCAAGAGGTCGGTCAGATATCAGCCTTTAAAGATAAGGATTGCCATCTCCTACTCAGGCTGGAGATCATCTCTTAACGATCATTTGACGGTGCTCGATGAGTCCTCAATCTAACTCATTAGATATTCATCTAAGCACCAGCCTCTATGATTCAATAATTGAATCAACAGCTGTATGATCATTAAGATGGCCATGGTACATAACCCTAATTGTACTAAGGGACCTATTATGCAAATTATGTATTCTTCATTTCAGATTAAGGAGTGAATTGCAATAACATTTATTGCATAATGGCTCGCCGTGGGCTCGCATGTCCAACAATCTCCCACCAGCCCAAAGAGCCATTGATGGGCTAATCATTTAAACCCACACTCATGTGACAATCATAGGCTATATAGAAAATAGCTAGGTAAGCTGATCAGTCACTCTGTTCTCGCGAGACTACGCCAAGTCCTTTTACGGCACTTGCATATCCCCAGTAACAGTGCTCGCATCCAATGCGAAGGTTGCATCTTATGCAACCAATACTCAATTTTGTCATAGTGTCCTTGACACTTTAACTCAATTAATTATTATAACCAGTATTCCCATAATCCTTATTAGAATACCTTCATTCCCGGAGATCTCTATCTCCAAAGGTATCCAAAGTTAAGACCTTTTAGATCTCTATCTACAAAGTCTTAAGCTTTTGAAGATAAGACTTTGAGATCATTATCTCAAAAATCTTGTCCTTTATGAAGATATAGTTATTACTGCAATCAAGTGTTTTCTCTACATAGTAGGACTAGTAACACTTTACTACTCCCACTGCATGGCAGATATCTGGCTTTTGTACACATCTAGTATACACTCAGCTTCTCATAACTAATGCACAAGTGCAAGTAGTTGTGGCATTTACTTCCTCAACTCTTTGAGGTGCTATCCCTTAAGATAGATCAATACCTTATCTTAAGGGTTAGAAGCCTTTCTTGGAATTTCTATGAATAGAATATGTCCAAGGTGTACTACAAATGTGACAGTCCAATTATCCTCTTCTCTTGGCTTCTGAACAACTTCAGAACTAAGATCTAAGAGGTATCTTTGAAATCATATTTCAAGATATGGAATAGCCAGTCTATAAAACACTTATTATCATCCTTATATCACTCCAAATGATTAGGATTTTATCTACATTTAGCACGATGAACACAAAGGCACTCCCACTAAGCTTCACATGGCTCATCAAGATTCCATCTGAAATCATAACAATTATAATTCCATCAAATCTTATGGTCCAACTTCAAGAAGCTTATTTGAGTCCATAGATGGATTCCTTAGCTTGCACACCTTGCTTCCCTCAACCATGAAGCCCTGGGGCTACTTCATGTGAATATCCTCAAAGAGGTATTCGTAGAGGAATGCAATATTGACTTACATCTTGAAGATGCAATAGTCAAGTTTTGTAGCTAAGGTTAGCAATATTCTGACGATTTTAAGCATGGTCACCGAAGAGCAAGTCTCATTGCAAGCAATGTCTTCTCTTCCGGTGTGTGGCTCATGGCTACGAACCGTGCTTTGAAGGTCTCTACCTTCTCATCAGGTTCCCTTTCTCTTGAAGATCCATTTACACCTTTACAGGTTTTTACCCATATAGGTGGATCCACGAGGGTCCATATACAACACTTACATATGAAGTCTACATTAGACTTTTATTGCTAACATCCATCTATCCATGCTATGATCTTCAGAAGCTTCATCGCATGAAGTTCAATCATTGTCAGATTTCTCTGACACATGGAATCCATCCTCAAACTCATTTGAAGAGGTATTAGTGTTTCATTTTTAATTGTCCTCTTAGTTTCCAATTTCAGGAGCCTCATTATCTTCTCAAGATAAATGAGTTCCTACACTTCATTTTCATCTTGATTCTCAAGAGTCTCAACCTCTAAGAATCATATTCTCAGAGATGAGATACTTAGAATCTCAAGGTCATAAAGTAGGTATCCAATACCGTCCTTTATTTTCCTAATGAAGCAGCACTTTCAAGTGCTAGATTCCAGCTTGCATGCATGGAATCATATTGAGCATATATATTGTAGTCTCTTCTACACATATATACCTGGAAACTAAGGGATAATTATGCTAAAATTCATCATTGATAAGATCATGTCACACATGATCCAATTGTATCTACCTATAACTCTATTGAGTTAAGGTGTGTTAGGAGGATTGAGATAGAAATGATATTCATATCTCTATAAGGTATTCTTTGAATTTATCTAACAGGTACTTGCTACCTAGATTAGATCAAATTCATTTTATCTTCCTTCAAACTTTGGTTCTAAACCAAAAATAATGAAATCTTTGAACATTTCAAAGGTTTCTTAGGTGAAAAGAAGAAATCTCATATCATACATAATCATCAACAGATATCACATATCCGTAATGTTTACTATGATATAGATGATCTACATACATCAATATGCATGAGATCCTGAATACCTTGGCATCTTACACCTTTCTTTAAGAAGGGTGTATTGGACATTTTACTTTGAATACAATATTCAAAAGTATGTAAGTTTTGAAATTTTAGACATTCTAAAGTTTCATCTCTTACTAGTCTATTGATCAAATCAATAGACAAATGTCCAAGGCTTGATGCTAGATCATTGTCAAATGATCTTCATCCTCCTATTGATCTTAAGGTTTAATTTCAGTATTTAGAAATGTTAATGAACCATTCATTAATTTTCTAATTTAGTGAAGTCCACTAGATTATTAGATTACTTTCTGAAATATATACATCATAACTCTTTATGATAGTTCTATCTCAGATTCATGTTTATTTCTAACATTTAGAAACAAACAATGAGTGTATTCTTATATCTAGGTCATAGAGACATTCTCTAAGACTAAGGACTCTCCCCCTGAAATTAACAAGTCTATCAATCCAACAGAGATTGTTGCAACAATTGCATCAATATCCATGTGGATAACTATAAACCTTTAAGATCAAATTTTCCAGTCTTCTAAAACATATGCAACCTATTGCAAATGTCATCAGAAGATTGAGATACAATTATTTGACTTTATCTTATCAATAATTTATGTAGATTAATCTGATGCTCCATCCGAGTCCTTCTATAAGGATTCTAGATAGACTTGATAGTCATACTATCAACACATCAACTTATTGCAATATTGGCATTTATCCAACTCTTCGGATGACATATGGAAGTCATAGATGTATAGTCAACTCTTTGACCATACTTCTTACTCGGGTCCAACCCATGCTTCCACTGCGCTCCCTTTATCTATAAGCAACCATTGCTTAAGACTAAGGATCTCTTATGTAGGAGCATTTCAACATTTATACATGCTTCATTAAATTCATACAATATGAATATTATGAAGCTTCATGAATGACCAGAGTATAGATAGTAGAATAATGACACTCATCATCTACATCCATCTAAACTCTTAAAATATAGGTTCAGGTAGGTACTCAAACAATTTGAATACATCATCTCTTATAGAGCCACCATTCTGCATGATGCAGTGAACCATCTCATTCATGTTAAATGTCAAGAGCACATAAGTATGCCAGAATATCTTCATTGATTTTATAAGGATTATATGACAATTATGATCATCATCAACATGTCACTTCCAAAGTACATGTGATGATAGATCAAGACTATAGAGACACACAAACCCTAGGGTTGTAGTCCTATTATCTATTTAATTGTCATTCCTCAATATTATGAGGAAACTTGCACATTGCAACCACATACATTATGTGTCCAATTGCAAGTACAATATCTGGATCATGAGTCCAATTCATGATATTTTACTGGTTATTATTGAGTATATCATTGAGTGGGTTTTAATGAAGGATTATCTGAAATAAGAAATTTGCATAAATATATAAATATATATTTTACTTTGATTTAGGATTTTTATATCAAAGTTGTCTTGTCTTGTCAACATTGAAAGTTCATTCCCTTAATCACTTTCAATGTAAGAGATATACTTACCATTATATCTCAACAAGATCTGGGATCTCCTTCCTTATCTTTGTTACATCCCAATAATATGAGAATCTGCAACTCGGATAAAAAGAAGCGGGAACACATTCCGCTTTGCAAGTCCAACTTGCATTTCCCAATTCGGTCTTTAACACCCGAGCCCACCACCCCTAAGGCGATGTTGACCCGTCGTTAATTGAACCAACCGTCAACAGGAATAGTACTCGCTATACGCAATCCAATATCGCCCCAATAATATGAGGATCCGATATTGGGGTCACTACGTATACGGCCTTACTCTTTCGAGAAGCAAAGAGTCCGATCCAGATGCGCTTGCATACAGGAGCTGTCACTTCGGACAGGCGTCCCCCACATACAATCCCTGGCGACGGAACCCTTCACCTTGACGGGAGACCATGGATGTCACTTATGTGATCCTCCACCTCATATTCAAATTTTAATTAATTATCGTGAATCACATTCACATAATTAATTCTTCCAAGGGAATTATTAACTCTAATAATATTAGAGTATTTCAATCTTAATTGGATTCCAATTAATCTAATCATATTAAATTAATGATCCAATTAATATCCAACAAACATTTTAATAGTTACTTGAATAATGGTATTATCTCAAATACGTATTATTTCGAATTTTAATAATTAGAAAAATACATCTTAATCCCTCGGACATTATCCCGGCCCTACCCGCTGTCATGGCCAGTACCGACGAGAGTGGGACGGACCACATACGTTGCAACCCGCAACCCCAATGCTCTCCGACTAGGCACCATATCCGCCTCGGGAAAGGATAATGCCAAATTGATTAATTTGTACTTAAGATGATCATCGGTTCTTCAACCGAAATTGTACCATATAGTAATAATCAAAACATTTTTGATTAACATTATAATGAGATTTGCTAAACAAATCCCAAGTCCTATTCAAGCAACATGTTTGTTGGAATGTTGATCATGTAGATCATGTAACCAATCTTGATCTAGATCACATCTAATCATTTGTTGGTTAGGGCAAAGTCATTTAAGGACATAATTATCATTAAATATTTCACAAATATTTATGCATAATTATTCCAGGAAATTAAACAATTTAATTTCACTAATTAATTAAATGACAATCACTAGGTTCTTGATTAGGAAAGTATTTTCAGCAGTGACCCTCACTTACTAAAAATATCATATCTCAATCAATTTAAATCCAAATTAAGCAAAGTAAATTTCTAAAGTTTGCTAACTTGATTTACAACAGAACTCAAGTGATTTGCACGCATTTCAAGACGTATCAAATCCGCAATTAACATCTTAATTACGTCATGATCCGCAGTCCCCGAAACAGTGGATACATGTTCACTAAAATGAGCATATCTAGAGAAAACGGAATCGAAATCACGCAAACTCAGATCCTACGGTTTCCTTATTTAATGGGGAATAAAATACAAATATTATTTTCGTGTTTAAACAATTTAAACAGTGCCGAAAATAATATCAAAACAGAGATGCGAAAATGAAATGCAAGAAAACTTTCGCATACCCTAATGAACCCAAGTCGTCCTCGGTTTATGGATCGTATCCAAAACCACCGACCTAAGGCTCTGATACCACTTGAATGATATGGTTAGATCCTCAAGCACATCACGGAAGCGTGATCGTCGTATCGAATACGACGAAGAACGACTAGTCGCACTAGTTGTTCTATGCAGCGGAAATTAAAAAATTTTCATGTGACGAAACCACATGATCCAAGAACACTTCTCGGATCGTTTCGTCTAAACCACAACCAAGTATTAGGTTACCTCTTGAAGCGTGGTTGCGATCAAGTCTCTAAACGAAGAGACCTCCTGTCTCAAGTCCGATCCGTCGGAGGAGACGCTTGCGAGCGCGGGGATGAACCGCGTGCTTCTCGCAATCCATGTTGATGATCCAAGCGGCGGATCTCCTGATCTCAACACACGAGATCCGATGTCTTCTTCACGAGCGGGGCGCACCGAAGGAGACGGAGATCCACGAGCAAACCATCGGGCAGCATAACGACGATGCCGCGGCGATGGAGAACCTCTCTAGGGCATCCATGGTGGACGGCCACATGAGAGAGATGGAGAGAGAACGTGTAGAGAGAATGAGAGAGAGAGAGATTTGTTGCCTCAACTTATGTGTCCAGAAGAGCAATGGGGTGCCTCTCCTTTTATAGGGTTTTGGGATCCATGGATCTCAATCCATGTGTCAACACAAATCCAATGGTCCACATCAATTTGTGTTTCTTTCAATGGTCATGATTTGTTACTAAAAACACAACAACAATTAATTTAATTTAAATTAAATATATGTTGATAAATCAACACAATTTAATTACAAAATTAAATCATCAATACATGGAGATAATGAAAGGAGAGAAAGCCTCCTTCCATGTGGAGAGGGGGGACGGCCTCCCTTTCCTAATGGGAGTGGTGGCCGTCCACCCTCCTCCATTAGGAAGGTGGCTATTTCACCTTTTATGTAATCTCCATTATTTGCAACAACTTTTGTTGCAAATTATTTCACAAAAAATAAATCCAATTTATTTTGTGAACATTGCAATCATGCCATTGAAAAATTGTGAATCACATTCACAACCCAAAACAAAATGTAAATTACATTTTCAATTTGATGTCCAATGTGAATCCAATTCACATTAACATTTAATTAACAAATGTAAATTACAAATAGCTCTCTCTTATATGTTATAAATCACATTTATAATATATATGACTAATATGGATATTGCTATCCACATTATTCATATCCATGATAATTAAATCATATTTAATCATCTTGGATCTCTATTCTCTTGTGTCCAAATAATATGAATCACATTCACATTATTTACATCTTTGATAATTAAATCTCATTTAATTATCTAAGATAACTCTCTTTATAATATGAATCAAATTCATATTACTCATGATAATTAAATCACATTTAATTATCCATTTTTCTCAATGCTCGGATACATATATCAACAATAGAATTATCCATGAACTCCTTCAAGGATAATGCGCTTTCTCCGCAGATACTTGGAGATAAGGACAGGGCGATTGTATTGTTCCACGTATAGTGACATGGATATTGAGATCGTATCTCAAATCCAGATCGCGGGCCTCCCATAGATGCTTGATTAAATCAAGACCGTAAATCTAATCTTCTTATTGCATCTGAATCACATTCAGATCAATGTCCAACACTTGAACCAAGATCAGATTACTTCTCTATTGAGAGGAGTCACTAAAATCCAGACCCGTTTCATCACTCCCTAGGAATGGAAGCATCATGGTTATACAATCGTTTATGATCACATCACCCTCAGGTATTCCCAATACCTGTACATCCTGCATACTGGAAGACTCAGACTAAACCCGAAGTATTCGATCAACTTTATACTGTCTACTTCATGGTTTTATCAGTAAGTTTCTCATTCGATCATTGGGAGTCGGTATCGATCATATACTTTCCAAAAGCATATATCATACCTAGGTTTTGATCATATACTTTCCAAAAGTATATATCAAACCTACAAATTGAGTCAAGCTTCCAAAGCGAGACGACCGTGCGCACGGAATTTGATTCTTCCCAATATCTCATGAGTGAGCTCATGTCTTCCGGTTCGGTAACTGAACCTGTATGATCCCTTTGAGAGATCGTATTACTCATATGCCCTTATATGCACACCAGCGCGTCGGTGTATAGACCTTGATTAGGTCATCAACCTATTGGTCTGTCAAATGTACATACTTAGACATATAGCAACACATCTGTCTCCGGTCAGAGGATGCGTGCCTATATCATGACAGCATACGATATAGGACTTTGGTTATCTCGATCTCGTTAAGTCAACTCTTTGACCTAACTAATCTGACACCTCCGAATCTCTATTCCTATGCAGAGGACCTGCATCAAGAGGTCGGTCAGATATCATCCTTTAAAGATAAGGATTGCCATCTCCTACTCAGGCTGGAGATCATCTCTTAACGATCATTTGACGGTGCTCGATGAGTCCTCAATCTAACTCATTAGATATTCATCTAAGCACCAGCCTCTATGATTCAATAATTGAATCAACAACTGTATGATCATTAAGATGGCCATGGTACATAACCCTAATTGTACTAAGGGACCTATTATGCAAATTATGTATTCTTCATTTCAGATTAAGGAGTGAATTGCAATAACATTTATTGCATAATGGCTCGCCGTGGGCTCGCATGTCCAACACATAAAGGGGGAATATTTGCAAGGCTGAGTCACCCTATCTCTCTCTACTTATTTTATTTTGTGGTCAGGCCCATGTTGAGCCCTCCCTTGGGTTCAGGTCACTCAATATTTATTCTAAATATTTCCCTCTTTTTCTTTATTTCTTTATTCCTTTATTTTTGTGCAAAAACATGCTAATTATGGCTATTTACATGGAGCATGCATTGTGATATTTTATTATATTTACAACTAATTACAAGGTATTTTGATAAGATTTCTAGCTAAAATAAAGGAATAAAGAGTGATGAATGGGGATTCATCACCCCCCTATACTTTATTTTTGCTAGTCCCTTAGCACACACTTATTTGAAAAAGAAGTGCAAAAGAGAAAGAAAAAGAAAAAGATGGGAAATCAAGGTTGCTTATTAAACTCTCCTTCATTAAATTGAAATATGGAGCTCTGTCAGACCTTTGGATTATTAATTTGTCAGAACCTTATTTGGACTTAAGCTTAAAACTTAACAGCCTCTAAGTCCCACCAATCTATGGTCAAGACTCCTCAATAAACCAGATCAGAAAAAGTCTACTTACACAAACTCTAATGACCATGAATCTTTCCTTGTACCGTATAAGTGATATATAGCTCCCCACCTCAGAAGTGACAAAGAAACAACCTCCCTCAACCTGGTAACTCTAATGCCTCGGTCTAGCAACTCTTTCCTCGAGGAGCGGGGTATTCCCTTCTAAGTTCAAGTGCAACCGGTTCAAGAAGAGGGGGAAGAAGAGAATGGACCATGACCAATGTAGCCATGTATCCTTGGGAGCTTTAACCGGTGTAGCTGAGTCTCGTGCTGCAAGCTTCATGAGATGGTCATGTGTAACATAAGCTTTGCTTTATTTGACTATATACACTTCGGTGGGATTATTAAATTTTCAATCCGGCCACCACTTTTTTGGAGTTTTTCTTTCTTTGCCCATTTTTTTGATATGCATATGTACAACATATCTACATGGTGCAACATGTATACATAAGGAGTTTTTCCTCTTGAGCCAGTAGACTATCCCTCTTTTGAAGCTTTATTGCAACCCACAACTCCTGTCTTTAGACTTCATAGCCACCAGACCAAGTTGAGACGCACTTCCTTCACTATAAGAAGAAGAGAGGTTCGGCCAAGAAGTACTACCCTCATATGCTACCTCAAGCCAAAGGAAACTGCCTCCTCAGCTATGTGTAAAGTGCTGGTGCAAGTAAAGACATTGTCTCTGAGAGTCATGCGTGTGTTGTTAAGTGCTCTACTTAGGCTTATCAAGATGACATATGCTCATAGACTAGTGGACTCAAAGATTTAAGTCCCAATGGACCTGAAAAGTCTTAATCCTAAGCCATATAAGGTTCCTCTTATAATTAGGTGGATTAAGGTCTTAACCAAACTCCATTTGTCAATTTAATTCTAGGCCAGTTTAAATGTCAACTATGATTTGGAAAGACTATACAAATATTTACAAAGATGCAATTTTACAAATTTTTACAAATGTGCAAAATTTTTGAAAAATGTTTGAAAACATGGATGTATGCATGAATGCGAAGTTTTGCAAAATATTTACAAAAATTTAAATAAGGTTTTTGTAGAATTTTTGTTTTTCAAACATTTTACAAAATTTTGCACTCTTTACATAATTTTGATATGAAAATATTTACAAATTATTTACACAAATCATTTTTACAATCATTTGTACAAAAAATATTTTTTATAAATAGATAGGTATGTGCAATAAGAATTTTATGTACAAGGAAAATTTTTAAATTTTTACGGGTTTTTAGCCAATTTTATTTTTTAACAGACTCACAAATAGTACGAGTTATGGCTAAAGTATATACGAAATATATACGACACCCTCTATACGTAGCTCGAACGATTTCCTCAGAGTGATCAAGAGCGATGAAGAAGACATAACTCGTGCTTAGTATAGGGAAGTGAAAAGGAATGGTATATAAAAAGTCGAATCAAAGAATAGAATAAAGAAGACTTGGTGTTTCCCCCTATACTTAGGATCAAGTAATCCTAAGTATAGCAAGCTGTACGTGGAGGGAAATCCGAGTGGAAGGATGTACAGGGTCTACCCCCCCATACTTAGGGTACAATATCCCTAAGTATAGGCGGCAAAACAAAGGTAGAAAGAATGAATAGAATACCCGATAGTTCTACATCCCCCCTATACTTAGGGTAAAGTACACCTTGAGTATAGCATAATCATAAGATGAGAAAGGGGTGTGGGACTAAAGAATAGAGTGATGTGGACAAGTGGATCTATACAAGTCGGAAGAACAGTGATATTCAGGCGTGAGATGCAATAGATGTGAGTCAAGAGACCACATCTCATGCAAAGTGAATCGGGGCAATGTCAACAACCCGTGGCTCATGATCTAGATATGGTTTGAGTCGCTGACCGCTAACACGAAAGTTAACATCAGAAGACAACTCAGATATATCAATACTCCCATTGTCATGTACCTTTCGAACCAAATAGGGTCCCTTCCTTTTCCTCTGTAGCTTCCCTGGGAATAAACGAAGCCTAGCATCAAACAACCATACTCTCTTCCTGGTTCAAACTGCTTGTGGCTGATATGAGAATCATGCCACTCCTTCACTCTCTCCTTATACCATAGGCTGCTCGAAAAGGCTATATCATGAAGCTCCTCCAGGGCTGCTAACTCTGCCCTCCTCTGATCTCCTACACTCACTGGATCCATAAGTATATCTATAACAGCCCACAGTGACCTATGTCTCAGCTCAACAAGTAAATGGCAGGGCTTGCCATAAATGAGGCGAAAGGGAGATGTACCCAAAGGAGTTTTGAAAGACGTCCTATATGCCCACAAGACCGAGTCCAAACGCTGTGACCAATCCTTTCGGTCAGGGCGGACGACTTTCTGCAATATAGTCTTGATCTCCCTGTTCGACACTTCAGCAAGACCATTCGTCTGAGGGTGGTATGAAGTGGCTACTCGATGGTCTATGCTGAACTCGCTAGCAAGGGCCTTTACCTTGTCGTTGACGAAATAAGACCCCTCATCAGAAATCAACACTCGCGGTACCCCGAACCGTGAAATGATATTCTTCCTAAAAAATCTGCAAACAGTCCTAGCATCTACAGTTCGGGCAAGGATGGCCTCAACCCAACGACTCACATAATCCACAACCAACAAAATGTACTCAAATCCCTGACTCCTAGGGAATGGACCCATGAAATCGATGCCCCATGCGTCAAAAACCTCACAGAAGTGTATGGGCTGCATCGGCATCATATCACGCTATCCACAAGTGCCCATCCTCTGACAGTCAGCACATCTCTTCATGAACTCAACAGAGTCCTTGAAGAGAGTAGGCCACCATAGGCCGGATTGGAGCCCTTTCTATGTCGTTCTCCTCCCAGAGTGATTTATTCCTGCCTCAAGCTTGTGGCAGTAAGTAAGGATGCTGTGGTGCTCCTCCTGAGGAATGCACCGACACCAGATACTATCCCCTCCTTCATGATAAAGGACGGGATCCTCCCAATGGTAAAACTTGGCTTTCGTAAGGAAGGTCTCAAGTTTCTGCCTGGGCCAATCTTGTGGAACTTTCTCGGCAACAAGATAGTTCACAATATCGGCATACCAAGGGAGAGAGGCGATAGCTAGGATCGCCTCATCTGGGAAGGTCTCACATATTGGCCCAGTCTGCTCTGAATCCTCAAGATACTCCAATCGGGAGAGATGATCCGCCCCCACATTCTTGACTCTAGGCTTATGCTTAATCTCTATATCAAACTCCTGGAGTAGAAGGATCCATCTGGTCAATCTGGCTTTGGCATCCTTCTTTGCCATGAGGTACCTGATGGCAGTATGATCAGTATAGATGGTAACTCTAGATCCAATAATGTAAGATATGAACTTATCTAGGGCGAAATCTACGGGCTAGCATCTCCTTCTCAATGACTATGTAGTTCCGCTGCGCAACATCCAAAGTACGGCTAGCGTAGTGAATAGCAAAGGGGACTCCATCCCTCCTCTATCCCAACACGGCCCCCATGGCAAAATCGGAGGCATCCGTCATGATCTCGAATGGGAGAGACCAATCAGGCAGTTGGAGAACATGAGCCTCTACAACACGACTCTTGAGAGTCTCAAATGACGATAGACAGTTATCATCAACATGGAACTCAGTGTCTTTCGTCAGAAGATCAGTCAATGGTCGGGCAATCCTATTGAAATTATAAATGAAGCGGCGATAGAAACCAACGTGCCCCAGAAAAGACCGTAATTGCCGCAAGTTGGACGGTGGATTAGTTTTCTAATGACATCCACCTTACCCGGATCAACCTCCACACCCCTGTTGGAGATGATACGACCAAGTACCGTCCCTTGAGTCACCATGAAGTGACTCTTCTCCCAAGACAACACGAGGTGAACCTCAATGCATCGCTGAAGGACTCGGTCTAGGAAGTCAAGACAAGAAACGAATCCGTCGCCATAGACCAAGAAATCATCCATGAAGACCTCCAAGCACTCCCCCACCATGTCCGAAAAGATGTACAACATGCATCTCTGGAATGTCGCCGGAGCGTTGCACAATCCAAATGGCATGCGTCTGAAAGCATATGTCCCAAAGGGACAGATGAAGGTGGTCTTGTCCTGGTCCTCGTGCGCGATGGCCACCTGATTGTAACCAGAGTACCCATCCAAGAAGCAGTAATGACTCTTCCCTGACAGCCTCTCTATAATATGATCGATAAAGGGAAGGGGAAATGATCTTTCTTGTCGGCCTGATTCAATCGTCTGTAGTCCATATAGACCCGCCAAGAAGTGGGTACCCGGGTAGCGATCTCCTCTACAGACTCACTAACAACTGTGGTAATGCCCGTCTTCTTGGGCACCACATGCAATGGACTGACCCACTTGGAGTCGAAGATGGGGTAGATAAAATCGGTGCTCCACCATTTTGAGATCTCCTTCATGACAACATCTCGAAGATTCGGGTTCAGCCGCCGCTGGAACTCACGCGATGGCTTCGCCTCCTCCTCGAGATAGATATGGTGGGAGCACAGGGCCGGACTTATCCCTTGGAGATCGGATAAAGTCCATCCTATCGCCTTGCGGCTCTTTTCAAGAACCCCCATCAGACGAGATTCCTTCTCTCCAGTCAAATCAGCAGAGATAATGGCTGGGTACATCTCATGCTCATCCGCAAGGAACCTATACTTCAGCGATGACGGCAGCAGCTTCAGCTCTGGACAAATAGGTGCTGGCGGATCTGGCCTCTGAAAAGTCTGAGTGAATGGTGCCAAATCTGCATGGGAGAATGAGAAATCTCGCTCGCAATCAGAATCTGGAGAAGGCTGCTCTGCTGGACTATCTCTGCTCTTTGTGGAATCAACCTCCTCTCTAGCTGTAGGCTCAGTGGAAGTCGGACATGGTATCAAATCATCAAACTCTGCCCAATCAATATCTGACTCCGAGGGATCTGTATCAGACTCACAAAAATCTGCCTCACGATCGGGAACCGACTTTTCTTCCTGAGATGTATCCTGGACCAGGAATGTGCTCTCCAAGCTCTCCTCTGTTGGCGTCTCTGCGTCAGTGAACTCTGAAGGTGAGAGGATGGCCTGTGCGACTGGATCTGCCAAACTGCCTTGTCATCTATAATCACAAAATCGCCATCTTGGTGGATGTCTTGCCCTGCCTCTGTCATCTGCTCTGAATCTGAAGTCGGCTCTGAGCGGGATGAATCGCTGGCTCTAGTCTCCTCGACCGTCTCTATTTGTATACTCTCGTCTTCAACGCGAAAGTACACCTTCCCGCTATCATGGTCGGACACTGCCTTGGTTGTGGCCAAGAACGGGCATCCTAGAATGATCGGGGTATCGGTCACAGATTTAGGGATCTCCATGTCAAACACAACGAAGTGCACGGGAATTGCAGTCCCTGAATCGTGACGACAACGTCCCTCAGCAACCCCTTCAGCCTCTTGATAGATCGATCAGCAAATTGAAGGACTGTCCTGCTCTGTTGGAGAGGGCGCAACGCGAAGCAGTTGAGAAGGACTACCGGAAGAAGGTTGATCGAAGAACCGTTGTCTAATAGAGTGCGGTCGAACCTCCGCTCATTAATGTGGCATCTGACATACGGGGCTCCTGCATCTGGCCTCTGGCTAGCAGACGGTTCTGAATAACGAAACACGTGGCACGAGTAAGCACATGTATCTATGACTGATGATTCCGCCTCTTCCTCCTAACTGTGGTCTTGTCTCTGAGTGATCGCTATTAGAGAGGTATGTGCTCCAAGGCCTCCTGTAGAGTCAGATGTATCTAAAATCTATCCATCATATGCTGGCTGAACTCTATCTGATGGTTCTTTTTGAAATTTTCTTTTTTCTGCCCCTTATCCAAGTGGAGTGCTCGGGAGAGGGGACTACATGGTCCTTCTCAGATGAAGGATTAGGAGAGGGTCTGGAATGCTCATGAACATCAGAATCCACACATACATCATCAAGCAACACAAGTGGATCCAAAAATAATAAACCATTTCCTTTATTTGCAGAAATGTCCTGAGATACATATACGGAAGGAGAAACAACAGGACTAGCAGAACGGAAAATGGTGGCCTCAGTACCACCCTCGGCATCTGGACTCGCGGCCTCAGTACCGCGCTCTGGCTCAACAATTGAAATAGTGGCGTCAATACCACCTCCTCCAACTGGTGAAGCGACGACCTCAGTACCGTTGGCTGGATCAACATCCTTGGTGGCATCAGTACCACTGACATCCTCTCTAGTAGCATCAGTACTGCTCTCCTCCTCGCATGGCGCTTCTGAAGTGGCATGGGATTGTCGCTTAGACGAGGAGCCGCCTGCTGGCATCCTACCGCTCCTAAGTGTAACAAAGTCAGCATCAAACATATATGCAGTCATATCACCAAGTGAAGCACGAGGAGTTGTAATCTCAGTGAACTCTACCTGCTCAGACTTCCTCTTGAGGTTGTTTGGGTTCGGCTCGATCTGGGCAGGGATGGCGACCTTCCCTCTCATAATCTCCCACATCTCCTGGCGGAACTCATCCATCTCCCGTTGGAAAGTAGCCTGCTGCTCGGTCATGAGGAGGGCTAGATCATCAAGTTCGGGATTCTCATAGGTCGGCCCATGAGAACCTGACGGGTGGCCTCGCGGGTAGTGAGGCTGCTGCTTATGGTGCGGGTGAGAGGGGTACTGCTGATGATACTGTTGCTGCTGAGGCTGCTCTCGCCTCCCAGACTGTCTCTGTTGATGAGGACGAGGACCATACTGCTCTCTCTGGGATGGCTGGTGCTGGTGTACTGGGGGCTAGGGTTGCCGGTGCTGCACACGCTGCTGGCCATACTGGCCACCCTGAACTGGAGGCTGCTGCTGTAACTGGTGCCTCTGGCTGACTAGAGGAATCCGGGATGGTCTCGTCGGATACCGGGCTGGGGTCGGTCATACCAAATCCCGTTGACATCCATCAACAGCTTCAGCTCGTAAGTGGGTGTGGGAAGTAATGCCAGGGGCTGATCCGGCTGGTAGACCACCATCTGAGTGTCCTGGGATCGTGGCAGCTGGTAAAACTGCGGTGGCTGCTGGTACGACTCTGCCTGTACAAGGTGAACCTGTCTAGGCTGACTGGAGTGCTGGGACGAGCTACTACTGCTGCTCGGATCTCCTCGTGACCTGAGACGGGGCTGAGAAGCCGTCTGTGCCTCCTGGAGACACATGAGCTGTGTCTTCAGGTCACTCAGTGTCTGTGCCATCTGATCCATCTGCGATATGCCCTGGCACTGCTTCTTCTCGATCAACTCGATCCGGTCCATCTTCTCGCTGATGATGCCCATATCTGCGGCTGTAGACTCTGCCTGTGCGGCTGCCGCGGACGAAGTGGAAGGACCAACATCGACCCGTGCTATCCGCTGAAACTGCACGGTCTGTGGTTGGGGACGTATCTGAGTGTAGAGACAGGTCTGGGACATCACGGTGTAGTTCTCGGCCATCGCCTCATAAATGGCCCAGACCTAATCTTCATCCTTGGAGACGTAAGAACCTCTACAAGAAGCATTCACCAGGCCCTGCAGTTCTGGTGTCAGTCTGCAAAAGAAGCTTTGAACTAGGTTCGGCTTCGTGATGTCGTGGTGCGAGCATCTGTCTGTAAGCTCTCTGAACCTCTCCCATGCCTTGTGAAACTGCTCGTTGGGGAGCATGGAGAAGTTGCTGATCAGGGCCCTCGCTGCATTGGTCCGCCCGAGTGGATAGTACTTGTTCAATTACTCGTTGTGGAGCTACTCCCAGGTGTATACAAATCTCCCCAAATGCTTCAGCAGTTGGCTGCTTTGTCAACAAGGGAGAAGGGGAAGGCTATCATCCGAATGGTATCCTCGTCCACCTGTCGATCGTGGACGGTGCTGCAGATCATCTCAAACTCCTGGAGATGTAGATGAGGCTCCTCAATGGCGAGCCCGTGGAAGCGGGGAAGAAGCTAAAGTGTTTGTGGAGGGGAACTTGAAGTCCCCCACGATCACCGGAAGTACCTCCTACCGGTGTGTAAGTCTCGATCTGGGGTTGTGCAACTCTCGCATCGATCTCGGCTGCTCTTCCGGTTGGACTGGCTCCTCTGGTTGATCTGGATCCCTCTCTCCTGCGGCTCTCGGCTGCTCTCGTATTGTCCTCAACTTCTCCATCTCTCTCCTCATCTCCACCATGAAGGCTCCCTGATCCCGTATCTGGCGCTGCATCGTCTCAAGGGAAGCCAACAGGGTGTTGTTGATCGCACCCTGGTCCAATACGTATGTCGTCGTCTCTGGTCGCTGACCCTCGATGCACTCCTCACTGCTGGCCATGGTCTCTGCAAAGGCAAAAGACCCAAACTTAGGTGCTGATAAATCATCTGTCTGCTATCTCTCATCTGGCACTGGTATCTCTGGACTGGTAGAAGGATGGTCAAGGGGGAATAGGGCAGAATCGAACTCGGGTTCGGAGAACGGGTCTCAGCTCTCACGAACCAACCTAGATGAATGGGCCGAAGTGGTAAAAAGCGGTGCAGCCACAGGCTGCCTAAGAGACTTCCTACCCATCATCTTGATCCGGCGAGTCAGGCGGATGAGATCTAGAAACATACAAGATAATAAAACAAACCCCAGGTTCACGTACTCAACACAGAGCTGAAGACCGTAAAGGTTCGGTCAATTATGTTATCAATTTTATTTAGGTGATCAAGTCAGTCTATCAGAGCGGGTATGCGAGCTGATGGGAATCCAATCCTCCCAACAGACTGTCCCGTATAAAAGGCCGGTAGTCTGATCGGAAATCAGATATGGCTCTAGCCTAGTGTGCGGGTCGCTCTCTCGCTCATCCAAACCAAAAAATGAGGGGGTTGCTCTACCCAAAGACAAATTTTTAGGTGAGATGTCTTTTAGGGTCAAGTGTGTTTAGCAGTCCTAATTTTATAGTTTTTCTTTTTATGTGTTTTTTCAATACGAGCAATGCCTAACGAATTTTTCGATTCTCCTGATTATTTAAGTCCGAAAATAGGGGGGAGAAGACGAAAAAGCTGATGCGCGATAAAATCAATGATGCATGCAGAGTAAGAGATGCGTACCTGACTCCAGCAGTCTACATGCAGAGTGATCCGCGCATAAAAGTAAAGACTGAATCTAAACTACCAATATGATGCACGAGAAACCGGACTTAAGCATAGCAATTTCTACACGATAAGAACAATAGCCGGGTACTCAAACTTAAGTTTGGAGTCCTATCTTGGGAGTCACTCGGTGTCCGACTCAATAGATCCTGCACGCGCTGTATGTGACTCCTCAAGGCACGTGGACTAGAGTCTAAGTAATCCTACTTTTTATTGTGAGTTAATTAATTAGGTCCAATTATGATTTAATAGGTGCATGCAGATAATTAGGGTTTGGATCCTAATCAATTATGTCACAACTAGAAGAAAATCCTAAGCTAAGGCCAAACCGCGTAAATCAGACAGGTAGTTATAATAAAATACGAGAAAACTAAAACCGGCGAAAAACACGATGAGGTCCTCTGAGCACACCAGTGCTCGACGAAACAGACCCCGGTAGTCACCGATAGAGTCCAAGTCTGAGAACCTGTATTATTACAAATAGAGTTTTGCAGAAAATAAAACTAAACTATCCTATGGCTATTCTACGATTATTTGCGGCTATTCCACGCTCCCACACTCCTTCTCGGCTCCTCGCGCTCTCCTGCGGGTCTATGCAGAAAAGAGTCGCCTCCGACTCCCACGGTTGCTTCGGATTCTGAAAAAGCTGCCTCGGTCCTCGAGCCCTCGCAAGAAATCAAACAAAAATGTATCAAACACAAATTATTATAAAAATATGCAAATAAATCAGAGAAAAAAATATATACAACTATGAACAAAAAGTCGCGAAAAACCAAATGACTACTAAGCCGTGCTCCCCAGCAATGACGTCATTCTGATGAGCTAAAAAATCCTGCAAAATCCGAGTAGGAATAAAATCAATCAAGGATCGTTGCCACCCGGATCTCGCAGATCAGACTCAACAAGAAAAATCCGACCACCAAATAAGAGTAATCACAAATGAAATCCGAACAGCGGTCTCGCTATTTATTTAACCTGGTATAGCGACCAGGGTCGAACTCAAGGAGCACAGATTGGCTCAGAAGAGCCTACGAAGTAGTCGAAAAAAGAAATGAAAGAATAAAATATTTTGGTGGTTTTTATAGATTTTAATTTTTTTGTGTTTTTAATTATAAAGGAAATATGAGAAAAGGGTAAAGAGCACACAAACAATAATTTATTAAACACTCCAAGCAACTCAGCGAATCCAAATAAATTTATTTTTGTATTTTTAGAAGTTTTTAAGTGTTTTTGGTAATTTTCTCAAAATTTTCTGATTTTTAGTTGATTTTATAAAAATATAAAAGACTAGAAATCAGAATCAATGTGCAGCCAGATTTGAAAGGCTAATTATATATATATATATATAATTAGCCTCTAAAAATCTTGAGACAATTTTTATCATAACTAGAAATAAAAACTAAGGTACAGGAACAAAAATTGCATTTTTTGAATTTTATAGAATTTTTAAGAATTTTTATAAGATTTTTAGGGCTTTGAGATTTTTAGGTGTTTTATATATCCAAATTCAACCAAAATTGGTCCGAAGCTAAAAGACACTAAAAGAAAGAGTAAGTAATTTTTTAGAATTTTTAAATGTTTTTTATATTTTTAAGAGATTTTTCAATTCAAACAGTAACAAAAATGTGTGTTTTTGAATTTTTAAAAATATCAAAAGACAAAAATGTCCCAAAAATTTAGTAAATTTTCACACAGTGGCAGGAGCCACGTGTCCAAATTTCACAAGATTTGGAGTTTATTTTTATATTTTATTCAACCAAAACAAAAGCCATAGCACAAAGGGACCTAAGTGAAAGAAAAATAAGTTCTAAAGGCTAAAAAGTAACACGTGCACAAACTATAGGGGGTTCAGTGTAAAATTTCCATCAAATCTAGCACATGTTCGAATTCAGTACGCACAGGGATATAAATGCAAATATCACAACTAAAACTTCAATTCATAACATCAAATAAACCCCAAGCCCATACATGCAAAAAGCCTAGAAACTCACGTATCGAAGCACGTGCACCATAATAGGAAGGGCTAAATTGCAAATATTAAAAACCTAAGGTCCTAGGTGCAAATTGTCCAAATTAAAAACAACTGACACAAATATTTACAGGACTCGAAAATAAATGCAAAACTGAAGAGAGACTAAGTGATATTTATCCTCATTGTTAATGATCCAACGACGACAAGGGGTCCACGTGTGATTGGACGGTGGAGAACGGCTGGTACCCCTTCGACGATGGACGTCCTGGATCGAATCCCACATGGATCGTACGGTGGAGGCCTCTCGCGAACGGATGGCTACGATCAGAACTGGAGCGGGAACTCGATCGGACGACGGAGGTGGATCCTAGATGAACTGAACGCCGGTGAAGTTCGTCCGTCCAATACGCAATCCCAGGGGCCTCTCCGGTGCTGCTCTGATGGGCGAAACGCTTCTGGAGGTGGTCCGCAGCTGATGACATGCTCAGATGGGGCCGGGAGGTCCTGGAGGATCCCGACGACACTCAAGACGTGGAGCACCTGTTCTCAAGTGTTCGGACCTCCAGAGGTCCTTAGGCCTTCATTCATGCACAGTAAGAACGAGGGGTCGAGGGCAAACTGCCTTGGCCCGGTTACGGGGGGAGTGGGTGGTCGGATGGTTCAAGGCGTGGTCCTCCGGCGAGCGACAGCGACGGAGGACCTAACTCCTGGTTCTGGGGCGAACCAGGATGATCGGAGGTGTGGAGAAGGTGCTGGGAAGTCTAGCGAAGGTGATACGATCGTTAGATGGTCGAAAGGGTGATAGGAGCAGAGTGGGTCGGTCAGAATCGGCCGACGGCGCAAAATACAAAACTGGGAATGGAATCTAATCTAAGTGATGCCGAGGTTACGTGATGATCGCAAACGTCTATGCTGGAGGTGGGTGACCTCCTGGGGTCCTTGCCTCAATGGAGCGACGCCTCCAGAGGCTCGAGCTCCGATGGTGGAGCAGCGACGATGACCACCGGATCTGAGGCTACTGGCCTTGGTCCTCGCTGCAATCGATCCCTATCGCTTGTTGTCACTCAAGGAGGAGGAAGGGAGATCTTGGGAACCGAAGGGGGTGGCCAAAGATGTGAGTGAAGTCGACCGGGGCTTCCGTTATATATTGGTGCAACTTCGATAAGATGGGAGTGTAGCTCGCGGATCGAGGTACGGAGCCCTAGCGAGATGGTCGGGCGAGGATTATGGATCTTTCCTTGACATTCGGAGCCTCGGATCGATGAGAATAGTGGGCGGATCGGTTCAGCAAAATTCGGAGAAAATAGGTCAAAAACCAGATCCGCGGAGAGTGGTCCTGGGGGGGGGGGTAGTTGACCGGGGGTCAACATACCCCCGTGGACCAATCAGAATCCAAGATTTATTAATTATTTGTAAATTCATTTAAAAATAGTAAATGATTTTATTTTGAAAAACTTTCAACATGAAAGATATTTATTATTTTTCAAAGTATTTTTAGTGATTTTTACTTTTTTTTTGAAAAATAAATTACGTATTTACATTATATTATTACTATATACATGTATATATGCATATGTATTTTTTATTTTTATTTTTAATTGTTTATTTTTCTACAGTTATCCCTATTTTATATTTTATTTATTTACAACATAAAATATGGAGTCAAAATAATTTTTATTGTGTATTTACAAGGGTAAAATAAATAAATAAATATATATATATGTGTACATATATACATGGTATATATAAGGGGAAGAGAGAGAGAATTTATTTTTGCTTTATTTTTATTTTTCTCATTTTTATTTTACTTTTATAAATATATACAAATTATGAGGGTCACATAAATATTTTTATGTTGATGAAAATAATATATACATAAAAGGGGGAATATTTGCAAGGCTAAGTCACCCTATCTCTCTCTACTCATTTTATTTTGCGGTCAAGCCCATGTTGAGCCCTCCCTTGGGTTCAGGTCACTCAATATTTATTCTAAATATTTCCCTCTTTTTCTTTATTTCTTTATTCCTTTATTTTTGTGCAAAAAAATGCTAATTATGGCTATTTACATGGAGCATGCATTGTGATATTTTATTATATTTACAACTAATTACAAGGTATTTTGCCAAGATTTCTAGCTAAAATAAAGGAATAAAGTGTGATGAATGGGGATTCATCAAGTCCACCAGAAATCATAATACCATCCGCAATATATTTATCATAACGGTTTATGATTAATTTATAATAGAAAGTGAAGGAATATCCATTCCTAACTAGCTTAGATACAGATATCAGATTCCTTCTAACTTCAGGTACATAAAGACACTCTTTAAGTACTATGACTCAACCAGTAGATAATGACAGTCTGCAGGTCCCGATAGCGACTGCTGCAACACTTGCATCAGATCCCATCTGGATGACTATCTCCCCTTGCTCCAGATTCCTAGTTTCCTGAAACAAATGCAACGAATTGCATACATGAACAGAAGCACCAGAATCTACAACCCAACTTCCTTCTCATCCAACAAGAAAGCTAGTTTCAATGCTGGAAGTAGATTTCGTACCTGCTGGGGCTTTACCTTTGTTAGTAGACTTTAGGTAATCTGGGCAGTTACGCCGCCAGTGCCCCGGCTTCTTGCAGTGGTGACAGACATCGGACTTTTTCGATGTCATTAGTGTGGAGGCACTAGAAGATGAACCAACTCCTTGATTCTTCTTCTTTCTCTTCTGGGCCGGGCCATTCAGAGAACCTTTCTTCCGACCGCGCTTTCCCTTCACTTGTGCAACCATTGCACTAGCAGAGGGGCCGTCCTTCCTCATCACGTCTTCTGCATACTTCAATGCAGCTAACAACCCAGCATTAGTGAAATCACCTTTGCTCATGTGATAAGACATGACAAAGTTGTTGAAAGACTTAGGGAGCGACATGAGAATGAAATCAGCCTGCATATCAGAATCCATGTAGGCTCCCAGGGCTTCCAATTCAGAGAGGTACCCAAACACTTTGGGTACGTGTTCTCTGACAGAGGTCCCTTCCTGCATCTTGCAGCGAATAATCTCTTTCATCGCATTGTAGTGCTGTGTGCGGTTTATGTCACTGAAAATTTCCTTCAGATTCATCATAATCTCTTGGCAATGGTTCATTTCCACATGTTGCTTCTGAAGCACATTGGACAGTGAGCCAAGAATATAACACCTTGTCAGATTATGGTCTTCATCATATTTCTCATTATATGATTTATCTTCCGCAGTCTTAGGGTTTGCTATCCTATCCTTGGTCAGCACATACGAGACGCGCTCCGCAGATAGGACAAGATCTAAATTTCGGATCCAATCCGAATAATTTGGTCCGGTCAACTGATTGACCTCCAGGAGCATGCTAAGTGGGTTCATGGACTTCATTTTCTGAAATTAAGAATGCACTATATCAGAATACATAAATAATTATATATTCATTTTAAGATATTTGATTAAGGCATTTTAAATCAAGTTATCATGCTATGTCAACTCTGAAAGATTATTCCCTTATTGTCTTTCAAAGTAAGAGATATACTTATCGCTATATCTCCACCAAGATCTGGGATCTCCTTTCCTACCTTTGTCACATCTCAATAATATGAGAACTTGTGACTCCGATAAAAAGAAGTGGAAACTCATTTCTCCTTGCAAGTCCAACTTGCATTTACCAATTCGGTCTTTAACTCCCGGGCCCACCACCCCTAAGATGATGTTGACCCGTCGTTAATTAAACAAACCGTCAACATGATTAGAACTCGCTATGCACAATCCAATATCGCCCCAATAATATGAGGACTCGATATTGGGGTCACTACGCATACGGCCTTACTCTTTCGAGAAGCAAAGAGCCCGATCCAGAAGCACTTGCATACGGGAGCTATCACTTTAGACATGCGTCTCCTATATACAATCCCTGGAGACGGAACCCTTCGCCTTGACGGGAGACCATGGATGTCACTTATGTGATCCTCCATCTCATATTCAAATTTTAATAATTAATTATCGTGTATCATATTCACATAATTAATTCTTCCAAGGGAAATACACATCCATTCATAATAGAGTGTTTATTGGATGTAATTAATTAATCATTAATCCAATCATCAATCAACAAACTTGAATATTCCTTGAATAGTAGGTATAATCTCAAAGTACGTATTATTCAAATTTTAATAATTAGAAAAATACACTCTGGCTTCTCCGACATTATCGAGTCCCTACCTGCTGTCATGGACAATACCGACGAGAGTGGGACGGACCATGTTGCAACCCGCTACCCAATGCTCTCCGACTAGTCACCATATCCACCTCAGGAAAGGATAATGCCAGCCAGATAGATCATTATGTACTTTGAGAAGCTCATCGGTTTTTCAACCGAAAGTATACCATATGATATTCATTAAAACCATTTTGATAATATTATAAGGAGATTTGCTAAACAAATCGCCAATCCTATTCAAGAAAGAAGGTTTTGCATGTAAAAGTTGTCTATTCTAGGATAAAGTAGGACTTTTCATGAAAAGAATGTTGATGATTTCATATCAACCAATTAATGATCAAGATCAACTATCTTATCATCTTGGTTAGGGAAATGTCATTCAATGAAATAATTATCTCTTTAAATATTTCGCAAATATTTATCACTAATTATTTCAGAAAATTAACAATTAATTTTCATTAACTTTGAATGACTATCACATGGTTCATGATCAAATTCGTCAATTTTCAGCGGTGACACCTACTCACTAAAATCAACATATCTTGAACAATTTAAATCCAAATTACGCAAAATCAGTTTCCTAATATTGATAATTTGATTTTTGACAGAACTCAAGTGATATTTCACGCATTTTTAGGTGCATAAAAACAGTAATTAACTCATTAATCATGTTTAAATTCGTAGTTGCCGCAACAGTGAATATATGTTTATTCAAAGGGCCATATCTTGAGCAAATGAAATCCAAATTACACAAACTCAGATCCTATGGTTTTCTTATTTAATGGGGAACATAATCCAATTGAAAATTTTGTGTTTAAATAATTTAAACAGAGCCGAAAAATTCAATTAATCAGAGGTGCGAAAATTGAAATGCAGTAAATATTTTCGCAATCCTTTCAAACCCAAGTCGTCCTAGGTTTACGGATCGTATCCAAAAACTTATTCGACTTAAGGCTCTGATACCACTTGAAGGATACTTAGAATCCTCAAGCGCATCACGGAAGCACGTTCATCGCATCTCATGCGATTGGGGCATCTAGTCGCACTAGTCGCTAGATGCAGCGGAATTTAAAATTTTTAAATCAAGTGATGAAACCACATGATCACAAGAACATTTCGTGGATCATTTAATCAAACCACAAAGTATTAGAAATATCTCTTGGAGCATGGTTATGATCACAAGATCTTTAAAACAAGAGATCCTCCTGGCTCATGTCCGATCTGCTAAGATGGCACTTGCAGGCACGATGATCAGACACGTTTCTCCCGCAATTTTCGATGAAAATCCAAGCCTTGAATCTCCTTAATTTCGTCCAACGAAATCCGTCAATGGAGATCCACAAGCAATCGAAGCGACAACACAACGACGTGTAGCCGACTGCTTCTTCTCTCAGAGCGCAAGGTGGACGGCCACCTTAGAGAGAGAGACGAGAATGAGAGAGAGAAGAGTAGGCGTGTACTCTTTGAACTTGTATGCGTAGCATTTTGAGGCTAGGGTTGCCCTCCTTTTATATTAGTTTGGAAGCCCATGGATCACAATCCATGGCATATAAAAAATCAATGGTTAGATTGATATGCATATCAAATCAATGGCCATGATAATTGTTGTTCAAAAACAACATATTAATTTATTTTAAATTAAATATACGCTGCATAATTATCAACATAATTTAATTCATCAAATAAATTAATAAAGACAAGATAATAGGATAATAATTAAATGAGATGATAATTTACCCCAAATAGATGGAGCATCACCCATGACCAAGTCATGGGTGACACCTCCTCATTTGGTGGTGTTTTATCTATCCCCTTTTTTTATTTAATCCAATTATCTCTTATTTCTTTGCAATATTATCCACTAAATTAACTCCCAATTAATTAATGTACATTTATTGCAGAATTATCCACCAAATTAATTCCCAATTAGTTGTGAATATTTCAGTCATGCCATTGAAAAATGTGAATCATGTTCACAGCCGAAACTAATTTGTAAATTACATTTCCAATTAATTGCTTAATGTGAATCCAATTCTCATTAACAATTAACAAATGTTTTTTTTACAAAGGTGCTCTCTCTTTAATATATTATAAATCATATTTATAATATATACTCATAAATTATGGATAGCACTATCCACAATTTGCATATCCTTGATAATTAAATCCCATTTAATTATCTTGGATAATCATTCTCTTAATATGAATCACATTCATATTATTCTTGATAATTAAATCTCATTTAATTATCAACATCTTGTTGCTTGGACACATAATTCATCAAATGAATTATTCTTGAACTCCTTCAAGAATAATGTGCTTTGTCTGCAGATACTTGGAGATAAGGACACGACGATTGTAATTTTCCACGTATAGCGACTTGGATGTTGAGATCTCATCTCAAATCCAGATCTTACGTTTCTCCGACAGATGCTTGATTAAATCAAGACCTCAAATCTAATCTTCTCATTGCATCTGAATCTCATTCAAACCAATGTCCAATATTTGGACCAAGATTAGATTGCTTCTCTATTGAGAGGAGTCACTAAAATCCAGACCTGTTTCATCACTCCCTCAGAATGGAAGCGTTGTGGTTATACAATCGTTTATGATCACATCACCCTCAGGTATTCCCAATACCTGTACATCCTGCATACTGGAAGACCTATGATCAACCTGAAGATCAAGATCAATTTTACACTGTCTTCTTCATGGTTTGATCACCAAGTTTCTCAATCTTGGTCATTGGGAATTGGTATCGATCATATGCTTTCTCAAAGCATATATCATACCTTCAAATTCATGTCATGCTTCCAAATCACGACGACCATGCATGGAATTTAATCGGTCCCAATACCTCATGAGTGAGCTCATGTCTTCCGGTTCATAAGTGAACCTGTATGATCCCTTTGAGAGATCGTATTACTCATATGCCCTTACATGCACACCAGCGCGTCGGTGTATAGACCTTGGTTAGGTCATCAACCTATTGGTCTGCCTAATTTACACACTCAGACATATAGTAACACATCTGTCTCCGATCAGAGGATGCGTGCCTATGCTGTGACAATATTCAACATAGGACTTAGGTTATCTCGATCTCGTTAAGTCAACCCATTGACCTAACTATTCTGACACCTCCGAATCACTATTCCCATGCAGAGGACCTGCATCTAGAGGTCGGTCAGATATCAGCCTGTATGAGAAAAGGATTGCCATCTCCTACTCAGGCTGGAGATCATCTCTTAATAATCATTTGACGGTTCTTGATGAGTCCTCTATTTAACTCTTTTGATATTCATCCAAACACCAACCTCTATGATTCATTAACAACTACATGATCATAAAGATGGCCATGGTACATAACCCTAATTGTACAGAGGGACCTTATAGTGCATTCATTCATTTAATTTCAGAAAGGGAGTGAAACATCAATAATTTTTATTGATAAACATATATATTGCAATAACATTTATTGTAAGAATGGTTCGCCCGGGGCTCACATGTCTAACATGTTTTACCTACAATGAAGGCATATGGAGGGCATCTGTTTCAGCTCAAATGGAGTGGGCGCTCCCTCGATGGTGACTTTAGCTATCATGGTAGGTGGTGGTTCTTTTATCTATTCGGTGTCCACCATGCTTCGTTCAACCTCTATATCAAAAAAGTTCATAATTTTTTTCAATGGTTTCTTCTTCATTGCATGACTCCTTCATGCTTTGATCATGGTCTTGAAGGCACATCATCCCCATAGGAATCTCCTTATGTATATCAACAAGAATCTCATCTTGATAGACAAGGGGAAAATTGATTGCATTCTCCAATCCTTCCTCAGGGAAGAGGAATTCATGGACCTCATTATCATCCATGAAGAGGTTGGTGTCTTGTATTTCTGCCAAAAAGTTGCAGTCGTCAACATGTTTAATCACCCTCGCACATGCTGCAGAAGTTCCCTCCATAAGTTTTGCATCGAACACATCCTCTATCTTCATTTTGTTGTTGTTGGAGCCGAAGGTGATCTCTCCAGTGCTATAATTCACTATTGCATTGGTTGTTCGTAAGAACGGTCGTCCAAGTATGATTGGGATTATGAGAAAAGGTGTGGAGACATCCATATCTAGAAGACAAAATCGGCAGGGAATTGCATCCCCTGAATCGTGACGATCATGTCCTCCAACATACCTATGGACCGCTTGATGGATTTCCGCGAATAGAAGAATCATCTTTGTATGTTTAAGTGGTTCTAACCCAAATTATGTGAGCAGTGAAGCAAGCATTAGATTGACAGAAGACCCATTGTCGAGCAAAGTACGTTTGAACTCCTGATTGAACATCTGACAACGAACGAGAGATGCTCCCTTATATGGCTTCTTGTCCGAGAGGTTGGTGATAGCATTGACTATGGCCATTGTATGAATATGGTTTTCAAACTTGCTACCTTTGCTTATAGAATTTTTAGGATGAGGCCTACGTTTGGTCGTACATCATCTTTCAATCCTTTCTTCACAGCAGACATGTACTCAAGAGCCTTCATTAAGGGCTTGTTCAACACTAATTTTTGAATTATTTCAATGATAGCAGGATCAAACAAAGCATTTTTCAATTTTTTTCATTTTTTGTTTCTTCATTTCTTTTGGAAAAGTAATATTTAAATAATCTGAAACAATATAATTCAAAAGTTTGTCTCTATCACTGTTTACACGTAGATGGAAAAAAGGTATATAATCATCTACAATATGTGGACCAAAAAAATGCAAGCTCGGTGTCATGTGCCGACTTTGGTTCGTCTGCATGCGTTTGTCTTCTTTGCTCTGGTACTGCTTCTGTGGCACGTGCAGGTGTCTCCAATGCTGGCTGGTCTGCACCGACTCTGCTGTTGTCTTTTTGGGGTTTTGAATTTTCTTCATTTTTTTTGTAATTTTTCGTCTAGTGGCGCTGCTCCAAAAATGTTGCTTGGCTCTTGCGTTGGCTGGGCTAATGATTCCCCGTCAGATGCAAGATGTTTACCCTTCATCGTCGTCGATAGCTGGAGTGTCCTACCGCTCCTGAGAGTAACAACATTAGATAAAAAGAAATTTAATTTACCTGAATCAGGTTGGACACTACCAGCTACCTGCTCTTTGCGTCGAAAATTGTTCGGGTTAGCTTCGACCTGAGCAGGAATGGCTATTTTCGCAGCCGTCAGATCATTGATCTTCTAGTTCATCTCAACCATATTTTTCATCAGTTTCTCAAGGTAGGCAAGGGCCGGGTTTACCGGCACAATCTCAGAAGATTCTCCCTGTTGGGGTTTTTGTTCTAATATAACTGATGAGATTATGGTTGGTACCCCTGAGAAAAATAGCGAGGAGGATTGGAGGAATACTGTGAGTTCTGATGAGGATATTAGGCAGCCGACTGTTGATGATAGCCTTGATTGCGATATCTGGACTTCTGTGGGCCATGCTGATAGTTCTGCCTCCTAGTATTGCCTTGATAAAGAGGTTGTTGCTGAGATGAGGGTTGGAAGTAGGGATGCAAACAGATACAGATATATCCGTGTCCGGTCCATCACCGTATCCATTTTACACAGATTTTGACATCTGTATCCGTATCCGTTTTAAAATGGATACTGATAGGGATATCATTTTAATATCTGCAAACATCCGTATCTGTATCCGTATATCCGTTTTCGTATATAAATATAGTTATAGATTTATTTTTAACCATATATAACATAATTCTCTACCTCCTTTTACCATATTTATATAATTTGTATGATATAAACACATTTAGTAAATTAATATAATGTGTTTTCCATCCAATTCTTATATATTTAAGTCGATTCTATAGAGTATTTCTAACATTACTCGTGTGCAATCAGTATCTGTTTTACATCCGTATCTGTTTTTTAAGGAAATGTTAAGATAATTTTAGTATCCGTCAATATCCATATCCTCATCTGTATTCGTATCAAAACGGATAAGGATATGGCAATACCTATATCTATATCCGATCGTTTGCATCCATAGTTGGAAGGGTCTCCAACCTTGCTGTTGTTGGTGATAGGGTCTGTTGCCCATATTTTGACCAAGAGAATGTTCTTGAGGATGGGTCAGTTGTGCCTCATTACTCCAGACACCATTGATTTCTTAAATCAGCGACGGAGGTGGAGAGAACTTCTCATAATAAGCCGGCTGGGGCTCTGGTTGATAAACAACCATCTGTGTTTGGGATTGCAGGGATAGCTCCAAAACCTTCACGCAGAACAAAAGTTGAATAGGTTGGGGTTGCGGTGGACTCGATTGAGGCATTTGATTTTGTGATTGCTGAAAAGGCCTAGACTACCCTTAGTTCAACCGGATTAATGATCGAATTATATTTGTCGTTTGTTGCAGTCGGATAATCGAAGACTTGTCAAAAACCACTCCTATTTAATTGTGTTATACACACGTGGAAGAATTTATTTTACTTAGGCAAGCCCAAGGTCAAACTCAGGGAGGTAGCTTTTTTCTTAGGATAATTTTTAGTTAATTTCGATGTCAGATTTTCAGAAGAATATTTTTGATCTTTTTTTTATGCAATTAAAAGAAAGATAATGCAATTTAAATAAAAAATTTAAGTTAAGTCACAAATGATAATCAAATTAAGTCCAAAATTAATGAAATTTGGCAAGAGGATGATGATATACGGTGAGGCTAAGCTACTGCATTTTTTTTGAAAATTTTAGAATCTATTTGAATTAAAAATGAATTTAATATGAACGCAGGGTAGTTTTTGCAAAGTTATTTTAATAAATACCAAAAGACATCATTTCCAGATATAAAAATTACCTTGGATATATCTATGTGAGATGAATCCAGAAAAATTGATAAACCTAAAAATGATGTAAATTGGACCTAAAAATCAATTTCACAAAAGACTAATTAATTTATTCAGGCCTCGGGCTTTGTGCAAAATGTTTGATTTTTACGCATAGTGTAGATCAACTTAAACTAAACCTAATGTGATTTTGTGGTGATTTTTGGAATAACAAATAATTTAATAAAAAAATTCAAGCACACAGTAGGCAAATTAGGTGAATTTCCATAAAAATAATAATATTAAATTCCATGAAGCTCACAAAAATATGACACGTGACACAAAAGATAAAGCACAAGTTCTACTACAATATGCAATTTTGGAATTTAAAAATGATAAAAATGGATGTCATGCAAACACGGGGACCAAAATGCAAGACATAAATTAAAAGTGCTAAAAATAAAAAGTACATACATGGAATAAAGTGAAAATACCTATAATGTTGGGCGTATGGATGCAAAATTTCCACGAGAACACGTGTGCCTCCCGTGACGTGCCTGGTAGGGACTGGTTTGTAATTCTTGAAACTTACATGGGCCTTTGTGAAATTTACCCAGCCCGTACAAGAGGGAGACGTGAGGTGTTCGGATCGAGAGTCTTCGGAGGAGGCTCGGGCGTGCTTCGGGTGTTCCGAGCCTAGGGTCCGGGAAGAGGCTCGGAGGGCGATACGTAGCGACCGTTGGACCGTTAGATCTGAGGAGATCCAGCGGTTGCTGGAGTTGAATGCATGGAACACCTAGGACCGTTAGATCAAGATAGATCTAATGGTGGAGATGGCTTATGGAGCGAGGTGACATGGCTGTGTATGGTCCGTTAGATCCTCCTGATCCAACGGCAGCTGAAGCTCGAAGGCAAGGGCGACGTGTCGCGATGAGGACCGTTAGATCAAGATGATTCAATGGTGACTGTGGGCCGTCTCCTCCGAGCCTTCGCCTCTTATGGTGGACTTGGCGGAGCTCCGGTGAAGGGGGTCTACCTCCGCCACCTTTCCCCATCGCCGATGAAGGTCACCAGAGGCACCTGGATCAGTGGAATCAATCGTAGAGGCGTGGCGGAGCGTCTTACGTGTCTGGACAGAGCTGAGGAGGTCTGCAATCCAGGGTCGATGGAGCTCGAAGCATCTCTGGCATGGCATCCGATCAGTGAAGAAACGTCTCCTGCAGTGTCAGTGTTTGCTAAAAAATGGGAGCTCGTGCTCATAGGAGTGTGTGAGTGTGCGAGAGGCCTGTGGAGTGAAGCAATGAGCGGCCGATGTGCTTTTCTGCCGGGAAAGCAGAGCTTTGGTTGGAGAGGGAGTTCAATGTGTCTTCGGGGTGACTGAATGGTGTGCAAAGATCAGAGCTTCAAGGCGAAGCTCGGTGGATAGTTTGTGGAGGGTGGAATCGATCAGAGAAGGTGGGAAAAAGGCGAGAAAAATCAAAGGAAAGAAGAGGAAGATCGGAGAAGGAATGGAGGGATCTACCTGGGGATTGGAAGCTCGGAGGAGGCTTCTGGTCGTTTCTCGAGGGTCGGTAGAGGGCCCGAGCTCAAGCAACTCGTCGGAGGAGCTGCGGCACGGGGTGGCTACTCCATGGATCTCGTTAGAGGTGAAAACCTATCGTTGCTCACTTTCACTCGCAATTGCTATCACCAATGGGTAGCTAGGAGCTCTAGTATACCTCTTGCTATGACGGATAGGGTGGAAGGTGGCCGGAGTCCAGTTATTTATAGGGAAGAGATGGAGGTGCAGATGATGGAGAGGGTGGTGTGTGTGGAGTTTGCGAAGCACAGGAGAGGGCGTTATGGGGATCATGGGTGTTGGAGAGGATGGTTGAGGTCGGGGCTACGTTGCGGGGGTGTCGATGGGCGGAGATGATGGATGTAGTGGTACCAAAAATGGAAAGGAGAAGAAGGCAATGCGAGGTGGGCAACGTGCACGAGGAAGGCGGCTGGAGGAAGACGACGACGTCATGGCCGTTGGATCGTGCGATCCAAGGGCCAAGAGATGGGTGCGAGGGGAGGGCCAGGATTAGATCCTCCGATGCGATCAAAGGGCTCAGGAAGCACCACGTGGAGGGCGTAAGTGCGAGCGCAAAGGAATGGTGGCGATGAAATATGGCGTAGGATCGAAGGGCGCTGGATTTAGCGGGACTGAACAATGACGATTAAAGCGCCTGGCGATGATCGTGTGGTGGGGGTGATGACACGTGGTCAATGGAGAGTGAGGCGCTAGTGATCGACCCGGATTAAATCCGGGCCTTGATCTAACGGTTGAGATGAGTTGCGGAATGGATGGCTGATATCAGGAGGAAGAGGGATCCATCAGACGGTAGAAAAAGAGGGGTGCGTGGCGCGTGATGAATAGGGCCGCATGGTGCAACCAGAGGGCACCACGTGGTCCAATCAGAATGGCTGAGGAAGAATGTGAAATTAGAAGGAGAATATGGTCAAATTAGGAAAAACTCAAAACATGAAAGTTATAGATCTCGATGGGATCTACAAGTTTCATGATGATAAAAAACGGAAACAAGGTCGATTAAGGTAATAAAATACAAGGGTACAAATATACATACATATAGTATACAATGAGGGCCCAAAACCTATGTTTTGCATACGAGCTCCGATTTAAATGAAATTGGTTTCATTTTGAAGTCTCTGAATGTATATTTATTTAAAAGTGAGTAGACCTAGATTGGAGGTTGTATGAGAGAGATATGTGCAATCTAAGGTCCAAGGTCTCAAACTTGGTTTGGGTTTTTATTTGTCAATTTTACAGGTAGGTATTTTTTGGTATTTTTCTTGTATTATTGTTAGTAATGTAAAAAATATAAAGTGAATTTATGGGATTTAGGGTTAGTGTAAAATATCTATAGATAGGTGATTTTTACAGATGAATTTGGCTTCTTATTTCATGTAGATGCGAATGCTAAAATGCAAATGTTATCAAGGCATGCATGAATGCTAATTATGAAATATTGGTGGAAATATACCTCTAATTACCCGAGAACAAGGCTTTATTTTCAGCTTTTAGAGTGATGAATTACAGATTCATCAATTTCTCCTTCTTCTCGGCGGTTGTTTTGGAAGTAGTAGACACAGAGTTGCACATGGTGGCATTCAAAGCTCGGACAAGCTGCTCCAGCTATTGGGAAATAAAGTCGAGCTTTTCTAAGCCATGGGTTCTCTTCTCAATCACTGATAACTTCTTGAGGCACTGTGACCTCTTCTCGATGATATCTACCTTGGACAGATGGCTCCCAATGATGCTACGGTTGGAGATCTCATCCCTGTCCTCGGTGTGAGTGTCCATGTTAACATGCTTGCTGATGGTAGTAGGCATCTTCATGTAAGATCGCAACGAGGATTGAGTGACTTCTCTTTCAGCCATCTCCTCAAAGATGTTCCAGACAACATCCTTGTCCTTGTTGAAATGAGAGCCACTGCAAGCGACATAAACAAGCTTTTGGCTCTCAAGGGTCAACCCACAAAGAAGTGCTGCACGAGACTAGTCTTTGGAATCTCGTGGTGGGGACACTTTTCCTATAGATCCTTGAATCTTTCCCACGTTTCATGTATCGTCTCGTGGGGTTGCTGGCATAAATTGGAGATGCGAGTACGCATCTGGTTCAGACGATTGAGAGGGTATATTTGTGGAGAAAAGCAGACTTCAATTCCTCCCTAGTCTCGACTACCTTCCCTAAGTGATCGACCCAATACAGGCCTTGTCCTGGAGTCTGAAGGGAAAGGCAACCATCTTGACTACCCCCAATGGGATACTGGGGTAATGAGCGATGGCGCAGATGCGGTCTAACTTCTTAAGATGATGTATGTTCCTCAGTGGTGTTCGCATGGAATGTAGGGAGCAGGGATAGAAACTACAGCTTCAGCTCGAAGTGGGCATGGATTTGTGGGAATCGGATCCACTCTATGATACGACCCGCTCCAGGATTGCATGTTCTACTTCAAAGTGGGCTTCGACGGTGGTGGTCCTGCATCCATTCTATCAAAATTATGTCCATCAATGAAAGTTCATCTCCAACACTTCCCTGATTGAAGTCTTGATCTGGGTCTAGTCCATCCCATCCTCTTCCCATATCTTGCATCAACCCTCCTCCTCAAATGTTTAACATGTCTTGGAAGGTGATCTGGGATAGGGCTTGGTTAGTCAGTTGCTGTCGGATTACCTGTATTGATGCAAGCAACTGGCTGTTGACCTCATTCTACATGGTGTATTGCCCTTCCCTGAATTGACTTCTTCTTCTGGTTGGGGCTGCGATCCCTTTCCTCTTCCACCAACCAATTCAGATTCTGCTTGGACCTCTGCCTATAGATGGGTTCTTGGTCTGCACACAGAACAATGCCACGATCAATCTGAATTGCAGCACCTATGGAGAGAAGTGTTTTTTGTTAAGGACAACACAGAACTTTGTTAAGGATGGCGATGGCAAGGAGTGAAATCAATGGCCATTCCAAAACGGGCAAAGTTGGGGACAAGAGTGATCCCGATTTATTGAAGAAGGTGGGAGTCTGGAGATCGAATCGTGGAGTTCGAACTTGGTTCTCGAGAATCGCCCAAAATTATTGGAGAAGGAGAGCGTATGGGAACCGATGTGGGTGTCGATGGAGTCTCGACTCAACTGTCCATGCGTCACAATCTCGGGATTAAGAGGAAGATCCGATGTGGAAGAATGATATGGAGGTCAACAAAAAACAAAAGGAGTGCAAAATAGTAGAATGTCTCACAGTGAGTGAGGGTCAAATAGGAAGGGGGCAAAATTACGTGAGTGCACGGTGTTTTTGATCTTGACCTTAATAGAGCTAATCAACCAAACACAAAGCAATGTGTTCACCAACTCGATCCGTGAGCTGTGAAGGTTCGAAAATTATCTTTGTAAGTTTTAGATTTGAATTTCAGGCAATTATCTTTGAACAAGCCCTTTGAGCGCTACACCTATAGGGGAGAGAGTACTGATAGAAAAGTATCCCGTACTTGTCCTCCTTTATAACATGTAGTCTACACTTTTTAAAGGTCCCTTGTAACCTTTCTAGATTCTTACTCAACTAAAGAAATAGAGGGAGGAAGGTGATAGGCGAAACTACTACTTCGGATCTTGCTTGCAACAGAATCACCCGTGAGCGTGCAAGAACCTACTCGGACATAAGACGATGAGACAGATACCCCCATGAAGGCGTGTCTTATGCTCAATACTTCGGATAAGGTCGACACTCTACACGATAGAGAACATCAATGTTGACCAAGCCCCACTCGTCTACGTACGATAGAAGCGCCAATACTTCAAAAATCCAGGCGATATACAAGGCAACCACAGACTTGGTTTTGGGCACTAATCCTTATGAAGCCGCTCTCTTACTGGGAGGGAGACCTTCTAATGCAATCGGAAAATAAATGAGGGCTTTTCTCATCCAAAGCAATGAGTCCAATTAATCAAATTTATTTAGATCAAGTATTTTTTAGCAGTCCCTTTTTTAATTTTTTGTATTATCACTTACTTTGAGTAGATTCAATACAAGCGCCTAACGTTTTTGTATTTTCTTTGATTCGTATTTAATCCAAAAACAGAGGGAGATAGCGGAAAAGCAATGCAAGGCGACACTAAGATAGAAATCTCACCTTAGTGTCCTGAATGATGAATGCTCAGTTAGAATACTTACACCGCTTCCCAACTCTCTCCATGTAGGATGCAAATAAGAATATGTAAACCTATACTATATGTCGATATGCACATGAAAATCATCCTAAGCAGGCAATTGCAAGCGTGAAGAACCAAATGCAAACACGAAGAATGAAACCTAAAGTGTGGTCTTGGAGCCTCCTTGGTGCCCACAACAGTGGGTCCTGTAAGCTTGTATAGAGTGCTCTCATGGTGCATCGAGATTAAGTATAAGGAATTAATTAATTCTAAGTCAAACGTGAAGACTATACGTGCATGCAAAGTAATTAGATGTTGGCCTTAGACTACACGATCAAGCAAGCCTAAAAACTAAGGGCTAATTCCACAAAAAATAGAAAAAAGGGAGGAAAGCTCAAATCACGAGAAATAAAGGAAAATAATGTGATGAAAGCTCGGAAAATCGCGGTGAGCCCCCAAGTGAACAAACACTGAAAATTGGACCCGAGTGTACAAAGTCCAAAGTACCTGTATTATTACAAATTAATAATCAAAATAAATCTTTCTCTTACCAAAAAGTAAAATCCTAAACTATCCTCTCTCTCTCTCTCTTTCAAGCTCTCTGCTCTCTCCTGTCGGCTAGGTCAGCACAGACGGCTCTGTGTCCCAAGGCTACGTAGAATCACCGAGACGATCCTCCTTGATTTGTGATCACTCGCTAGACGAAAAGAAAAGAGACGTCAGACAGTTCAAATTAATAATCAAGCAAAGAGATTTAATAAAAAATAGCTAAGCAAGTAAAATATATAATTCTACTCAGCAAGTTGATGCTCCCCGGCAGCGGTACCATTTGAAAACGAGAAAATCAGAGCCGCTGAATAATGGCCTGACAAATAAAGCTCACTTTGCTGAGGCGACTACTCAAATCCTCTTGTTGTTTCAACAATTAACCCTACAGATAATAAAGTATTGAAGTATATGGTAAGATCACCCTAAGCACATCAAAAGCGTGAGGATCGCATCGTATGCGATCAGGAGCGACTAGTCGCACTAGTTGCTCGAGGCAGCGGAAATTAAAAAAAATTCATGCGATGAAATCACATGATCCAAGAACGCTTCTCGTGTCGTTAGTGTCGTTTCATCTAAACCACAAACAAGTATTAGGGTTACCTCTTTGATGAACCTCAGTTTCATCATCTTTATTTCCTATAATTAACCCCCTTGCTTAAAAGTTTGTCAATAAATCTCTGTTAATGTCCTATAATTAACAGAGTCCTTAATAAATTAAAAACCACAAAAAAATGGCAAAACAAAAATCAGTGGTATTTTTTAGACTCAAAAATACCCTCAAAAATATTTCGGGTCCTTGTTTGATCTCTTTTCCAGTTTTGGTCAACATGAAACTTGTAGATCTCGTCAAGATCTACAACTTTCATGTTTTTAGTTTTCTCAAATTCGGCCCATATATGCCTCAAAAATCAAAAATACCTGCTGAATACTCTGATTGGGCCACGTGGCTCCTTCTGGGGGCGCCACGTGGCCCGCCTCCCCTTGTATCATCCGCCCTCTTCTGGGACCGTTGGATCTTCTCATGATCCAATGGTTCAATCCTTTCCACGACCCTCTTATTCCCTCTGCCGTTCGATCATCTCCCGCTCACCATCATCACCGTCCGCCGGCGCGCACACCCTAGCTTGACACGTGGCGCGCTGTGCGCCCTTTGATTGCGCCCCGGATCTCTCATCTATGCCGCTCAACCCGCTCTTTCTCCTCAGCCGATCGATCATGCCCGTGATACAATCTCGGCCGCTCGCCTCTGCCTGCCCATCCTCTCGACACGTGGTGCGATCACCGCTCTCCGATCATATCGCCTCAGATCCGATCCACACCGTCACTCCGCGCCTAAATGCCCGCCGTTGGATCTCCAGATCCAACGGCCGGCGATCGTCGTCAACCTCCGGATCTCTCTCTCTCCCACGATCTGAGTTGCGCACTACTCGCCCCTCTCCTTTTTCACCCGCCATTCCAGTCAACCTCGCATCTCACCAGCCACCTCCTGATCTCCCCCCATCATCCTTCTCTTCCGCGCATCACTCCACGATCCACAACCTCTTCCCAGTCGCCCAATATTCTCCTCCAAACCCACATCGACCATCATCACCTCCGCCACTTCTCTCTTTGAATCAGCCGCCCCTTCCGTCCAAAATCTTTGTCCACCTTTACGAGGAAGGGAGCCCAGCCCTCCTCCGCCTCCCCGTGACAGGGGGAGGCGGTGCGATTGAGCGAAGACGACTCCGTTTCCCGGTGAGACCCTCCGACCTTCACGGCGGAGCTGCGGCGCATCGCAACCGCCCGAGCTGCTCCGAGTTGCTGCCGGAGTTCAGCGACGACCAGGGCTCCACGTTGGAGTCTACCCCCAAGCTCCGCTCCGCCCCTATCGCCGGTAAGTTTCTCCTCCTTTCTCTGCATTTTTTCCTTAATTTCCCTAGATTTTCTAGGTCGCTTAAGCCCCTTTTCCCGCTCCGATGATCACCATTTAGCTACGCCACACCTCCCCCTTTTTCGCACGACCCTCCGCTCACCTCCTCCTTCCTCCAGACCCCATCGCGCCTCCGACCCACCTCCTCCGCCCTCACGGCGGAGGAGCTTCAAGCTCACCACCCTCTTCGCCCGCAGAAGCTCATCACATCGCCTCACGCACGCACCTATATGCTTCGGCTATGCTTCACTAAGCTGCAGGTCTTCGAAGCGATCAATGGCCGGAGCCTGGTCGGAGCTACCTTCATCGACGCCGCAGCCGTCCTCCGAGTCCCGGCGAGCAGCACCAGAGCCTCCTGGGTCTTCCCCGAGGACCCCGCTTCATCGACGATCATTTATTGGGCTCAGGGGAGGACCACATCGACGGGGAACAAGCGGCGGAGGAAAGCCACCTTTGCCGGAGCTCTATTCCCTCCGCCAGCCGAAGGAGGAGGACGGACAGCAGTTGCCGTTGGATGGTCCTCTTCCAGTGACCATCCAACGGTCCTGATAGAGCCGCGTCATCGACATCAGCAGCCCTTGGATTATCACGATCCAAGGGCCGACATATTGCCACGTGGCTTCATCCAGAGCTCTCCCGAGCCTAGCAACCGAGCCCCAGGCTCTGACGCTCCCGAGCCTCCACCGAGCCTGCTAGAGCTTCGGACCACCCGAGCCTAGCCGAAGCAGCAACCAAGCCTCTGCCGAGCCTCCTTCCGAACCTAGATAGCACGTGCATCGCACGTGCTACTCTGGGTAAATTGCAGAGCTGCCCACGAACTTCTCCAAATTTGCAAAAAGGTCCCCGCGTGTTTGGTATATTTACAGGGAAGGCCTCAGAACTTATTTTATTTTCATTTTAGTCCTTTCCAGGGACCTTTTTGTAGTTATCATTTCATGTTTTCTTGCATTTATGCCCCTATCTTCTTTTATGCATATCTTGAGCTATATAGCTCCAATCGAGTTGATTTCAGTTTCATTTTGAAGCTCTTTTCACTGTCTTTATGATGGCATGCTTTAATCTTAGATTTGACACTATGATCAGTGGTGTATTATTCTATTATCTAAGTGTCTTGAATTCTCTATTTGACATGCTTATTTGCTTATTAAATGTGGAATGCTTCTTAATGTCAACTCATTTTAACTCGTATTTTTTTTCTATGGCTCAAGTGACTATGATTTTGGGGCATATCATTCGCTTTTCATGATCATTTATTTGCATGATAAAAATGTTAAAAAAATGCATGTTTATTTTGTTTTAATGCATTGCTTGGTGTTGTCTCTTCATGAATTTGACCTAGATGCTTTAACTCTACACTTAATTAAATAAACAGAAGTCCAGATAATTAAAGAAAGGCTCGTGTCCCTGAGTTCGACCTTGGTTTCTTGCCAAGTAAAATAAAAAAATTAACGATCATCTCATTTTGATTTATTATTGCATATCTTTAAATGAGTTGATTTTTTTGATGACCAAAATCGGCCCGACTGCTTCGACATGTTGAGGTGCTAAAAACGCACTCTTAAAGGGCCGATTTTGCGGCTCGTCACTCTTGAAGTGTGGTTGTGATCGAGTCCTTAAACGAAGAGATCTCCTATCGCAAGTCCGATCCGACAGAGGAGATGCTTGCGAGCGCGTTCATGAAACATGTGCTTCTCGCAATCCATGTTGATGATCCAAGTGATGACTCTTCTGATCTCATCACACGATATCAGACATCTTCTTCACGAGCGAGGTGCACCGAAGGAGACGGAAATCCATGAGAAATTAATCCTACAGCATAGCGGCGATGCTACAGGGAGAGCGACTCTCTCTAGGTCTCCATGGCGGACGACCATAAGAGAGAGGGAGAGAGATGATGTTGGTGTGTGGAGAGAATGAGAGAGGGAACATATGCTGTCTAACTTATGAAGATCAAGGGGTGCCCTTCTATTTATAATAGTTTGGGATCCATGGATCTCAATCCATGGACAACACAAATCCAATGGCTCACATTGATTTGTATTTCTTTTAACAACCATGATCTCGTTGTTAAAAATACAATGATAATTTATTTAATGAAATCAAATACATATTGAATATAATTTGATTTATATTAAATCAATCTCCATGGGAGAAATAGGAAGGAGGCAAGCCTCCTTCCATAAGGAGGGTGGACGACCACCACATTCCTTATAGGAATTGTGGCTGTCCACTCTTCCTATTTGGAAAATGGATGTCCCTTTCTTATTACATGAGATTACATTATATCATGATTCTCTCCAATATTTGCAATAACTTTTGTTGCAAATCATTTCACAAATAAATCTAATTTATTTTGTGAACAATGCAATCATGCCATTGGAAATTTGTGAATCTTATTCACAACCCAAAATAAAATGTGGTTTATATTTTCAATTAATTATCCAGTGTGAATCCAATTCACACCAATAATTAATCAACAAATATAAATCATAATAAGCTCTCTCTAGTACATTATAAATCAAAGTTATAATATATTATGAATAATTGGATATTGCCATCCACATTATTCATATCAATATTAAATCACATTTAATCATCTTGGATCTCTATTCTCATGTGCCCAAATAAAATAAACACATTCACATTATTTACATCTTTGATAATTAAATCAAATTTAATTATCTATGATAACTCTCTTTATAAGATGAATCAAATTCATATTATTCATGATAGTCAAATCACATTTAATTATCAATTTTCTCAATGCTCGGATATATTATATCAACAATGAAATTATCTTGAATTCTTTCAAGGATAATGTGCTTTCTCCGCGGATACTTGGAGATAAGGACATGACGATTGTATTGTTCCACGTATAGTGACTTGGATATTGAGATCACATATCAAATCCAGATCTCAGGCCTCCCATAGATGCTTGATAAAATCAAGACTGCAAATCTAATATTCTTATTGCATCTGAGTTACATTCAGATCAATGTCCAATATTTGGACCAAGATTATATCACTAACCCTAATTGTACTGAGGGACCTATTATGCAAATTAGTTATTCTTTATTTCAGATTGGGGAATGATATTTGCAATAACATTTATTTCATAATGGCTCGTCGTGGACTCGTATGTCCAACAGTAATTAAGAGCAAGAGTCAAAATTTATTATACCCTACTAAGAATGTATAATGGCAAGCAAGTAGGGGCAGAACACAGGAAGCAAGGAATAGAATAAGCAAGATAAGAAATCGAAGCACAAAATATCACTCCACTACTTAGCCAAAATGCAATTTTATGGATTTTATTGTTTTAAATTTTTAAGTTTTTTTATATTTTTATATTTTGATTTTTAATATTTTATTTTTATATTTTCTTTTATATTTTTATTTTTTTATAAAGGATATATAAAGTATATATAAGGTTATATATAGAGTATATATACAAAATAGGCTATAATAGATATAAATACTAATAAAAATAATAAAAATAAGGGAAATAAAATATTTTTGGATTTTAAAATATTTTTTTACTAATTTGTTGTTAATTTTTAAGAGGTTTTGCTATTTTATATATATTTTAAAGTTAAAAATATCCTAAATCAAGGTTTAAATAAATACCCAAAATTAAAAAGGAGATAAAAATCAAACAGAATCAAAATTTCCCCAAATTAATCTTAATATAAAGATAATAATATAACGAAAATTCAGAAATGAGAACCTAATTTTTGGGAATTTTATATATTTTTATAGAGATTTTTAGTCTTATTCTATTTTTTAAGTTTTCTTTTATAATTTTTAGTGATTTTTGGTTTAGAGGTTAAAAACACAAGAATAGACAAAATATATTTTTTTGAGAAATTTTCAAATAGGTTTGATAATTTTTATGTATTTTATATTGCAAACAAAGATAAGAAGGAAGGTTTTTTATTTTTAATAAATAATAAAACTCCTAAATTGTGAACTAAAATTAATGTGTGAAAGTACAATGCAACATGAATCTAAAGCCATTTTTCGAATTTAATTGCTATTAAAAATAAACAGAAACAATAAAGAGACACTACACTACTAGTAAGGGCATATATGTAAATAGCATAAAGTTCCAGAGCCAAAGTGCAATTTCTCCAAAAATATTAACGTAAATAAAGAGTTTATGGACTAAAGACAAATTCCTATACCCACAGGGGGATCCTATGCAAAATGCCCCCACCTCATGCTTGCAGAGAACACGAGATGACGTGGCCAAGGACCTAGATGTAGTAAAAAAAGTTTGGGGGAGTTGATTTCAATTATTACAAAAGGTATAAAACTACATAGGAAAGTTTTTATATTACTTAATAAATACAAAAACTGCTTCAGGCCAGATTGCAAAATACCCAAAATAGGGGCGCTGATGGAAGGTTGTGATGGAGTCACTTGCCATGTGTCGACGCCAGAGCTCGAGATACCCCTTCGCATTAGATGCTCCAGATTAGGTCTCCCAAGGGACGATAAATGGTCGAGGCATGGTGCATCCAACGGTTGTTGCGACGCCTGGAGAAGGGCCTTGATTGGACGGCTCGGAGATGATGGGAAAGAACAATGGAAGAACTCCACCTTGGCGAGATTTGATCCGATCTTCCTTCATCGTTTGTCGTATCCAAGAGCTTAGAAATGGCTCAAAACACTCTCGAGGTTCTTCCACACCAGCTGAGGGACTCGGGAGGGCCCAATGAGCTCCAGTAGGGGGAGATGGAGGAGCATCACCTGCGGGCTGTGTCCCGAGGCACGAGGAGATCCAGAATGACCCCTATATTGTATTTTCCTGCAGATGTTAGTCACAAAAAGAAAGGTGAGGCGATAGGTGGGTGTAAGTGGCAGAATGAGAGGTGGGAGGCTTCCTCCGGCGAGCGGCGGTGGTGGAGAAAGGTGGTTGCGTGTTCAATGCAAGAACACGGTGAGAGGAAGTGAGTCGGGCAGAGAGAAGGTGAAGGGGAACAAAATGAGGGGAGTTAGTGAGGCGGACATTATTGGAGATGATCGGACTCGACAGGCGGAGCTGGAGCTCCGCCGGTCAAAGATCTTGGAATTTATACTAAATTTGCAAAAATCAAAGGGAATGAGCTACACACCTAAGCTATTGCTACTCTAGGGAAGGAAAATGGCATAAAAATAAATATAAAAGCTCACTGGGGCTCGCCTGGAATGAGGCTTTGGGCGGAGATGGCAACGTAGCTGGGCCGACCTTGATTCAACACCAAACGCCACGCGAAGACCTACTAGGTCTTCCTGCTGTCACCAGGAAGAGGGAGGAGGTCTTAGGACTAAGGCCAGATGGTGGAAGAGGGATCCAACTGGAAAAGAAGGCGGAGGAGGATTTATGTACATGATGCGGAGGAGGGTTGAAGATCGAGAGAGATCTGGCAGAGCAGCGATGCATTCCTCGAGATAATGCAAGTGCGTGAATCACCAATACCCGAGGGAGAAAAAGTCATGAAGACATCTTCCCAAGTTGGTGCTCGGATCAACTTGGAAAAATGCAAGAAGAGGGGTCAAACCGCGGGTCTGACAAGGTACAAGAGGCAGGTCAAAGAGTTGACCCGAGTCAACTCTCCGCGCCTCCTGGTTGGTCCTCGTAAACCAACCAAGAAAATATCCCCAAAAATATCTAGAAAATCAATAAAAAAATAATAATTTATTTTATTAATTTAGGTTATGTAATAAAAAATATTTTTTATTTTTTCAAAGTATTTTATTATGATTTTTATTTATTTTTTTGAACTTTTAATTACAATTTATTTTTAGGGGTTATATATAGGTATATTCATCTATGTATTTTGGTATTTTTATTTTTACTTTATATTTTTTTATTTTATTAATTTATTTTATTATTTTATATAATTATAAGTTATTTTTATATACCTAAATATATTTTTATTAAATTTTTCTGATATAAGATGTACATTTAAATAAATAGGTATATTATTTTTATAGGTATAGATATAAGTATTTTACTTATGCATTTTTTATGAGTATTTTATTTTAGTGTTTTTATTTTAGTTTTAATATGTACATATATTATGAATAATAATTAAAAAATTATAAAAATAATGAATAATAAATAAAATGATTATTTTAAGGGATTTTTACGCCTATAATCCTGAGTAATTTCACAATAACATTCATAACCATGCATAATCGTGAATTACATGAGAAACCTCGAGTAATGCTGAACTCTTACATGACATAACCCTGTGTCTTGTTTACCCTGTGTCTTGTTTCATTTGGGATGCTCGTTATGTTTGACGGTTTCCGTTAAAAAATACAAAACTATCCCTAATAATTGTTCTTATTTACAAAACATGCCATAGACACTTCCTTCTCCCCCGTACTCGAACGCTCCTCTCCTCCCTATTGAGTACTACCACTGCCTTCCCTGCAGGCCATGCGTCGAGCCCCCCGCCACCGAGCTCAACTCCTTCAAACCCCCTGTCGACCTTTGAGCAAGCCCACTCCCCTGCTCGAACCATGTCGCCGAGATCCATCCCCTTCTTCCCCTGCCCCTGCGACCGACCAGTAAGCTCCACCCCTCCCCTATGACCGACCCCCCCTCTCCACCCGCCCCCGCCCCTACGACCGATCAACAAGCTCTGCCCCCACCCATTCGACCGATCATCCCCTTCAACCTACCCCCGCGTCAACCGACCTGCATCCCCCACCCCCCACCTGCGCCAATCGACCTACATCTCCCCCCACCCCCGTGTCAATCTACCTGCATTTCCCCCACCCCAGCTCGACGCCTGGGAAACTTGGGAGGTGGGATTCATTGGGAGCGAAGAAGGGCATGGAGAGGTGACCACTGTCGATGCCCGCCATGGGTGAGTCTCTACCAGTAGTCTTAGCCTTGTTGAGAATTGCTCCAATTATAGCAAGAGTGCGAAGTCTTCGATGATCTTATTCTACAATAGGGGCTCATGGCTAGACTTCCCCGATCAGGTCTTTGAATTGCTATGGTTGGGGTTCGCAGAAGGGGGGATTGCTTTAAAGGTAGAATTAGATAAGTTGGTGTGCGTTGTCAATTTCTTGAGGATGTTGAAAAGCAATTTGCATAGTGGGGAGGAGCAGTCGATCGCGTGGGTGGATGCGGAAGGAAGAGCTTCTTCCCAAAGAGGATCGGAATTGGGTACCCTCAAGATTAGATCTTGGGTGGAAGGTGGAATCGCCCATGCGACCGACCAACAAGCACCCCCTCTCCCCCCCGCATGCGTCAATCGACCTGTAACCCCCCTCCCTCGCATCAACCAACCTGCATCCCCCCATATCTGGAAGACCCCCCTTCCCGAAGTCCCCCCCAAGCTCCAGTCCTGCTGTTTCACTCCACTGCTCCTTTGTTGCACCCGTCCGCTTGCAGGTCCGCCGCTGCCCTCCACCGTCGACGAGCTGCTCTCCACCATCTTCCTTCCGGCCGCATGCAAGATCGTCAACTGTTATCCTTCACCAAGAGTTATGATGGATAGTTCAAGAAAAAGAGACGGGATACTTCTTTTTTATTTAGATTAAATTCCCGTCGTTAAATTGTTGATTGGTTAGATTAACTCAATCATCTGGTTGAGTTAATGAAGTAAAGTAACATAAGGTTATAGGTGTAAGACGACACACTTATTCAAGGTCCTGAGCATAATTCACGATTATGCATGGTTATTAATGTTATTGCGAAATTACTCAGGGTTATGGGTGAAAAATCCCTTATTTTAATCGGGTCTATTATACTATAGGGTCCAAAACCTAACTTTCACATCTTAACTCCCAAAAATATGAAACTACCTTTATTAAATAGCTAATTAAAAATTATATACAATTAAAGGTGATTTTATATATTTGACTTTTATTTAAGAAATATGGGTCTGGGAAGTTGGGATTTTAGAATCTTATTCTGAGTATACCTTGTATAATGTATACTATTTTTGTGTAAACTTAATTTTGTATTTTTATACATTTAATTCTCTACAACTTTCATGTTCAAAGATTCTTTATTTGAGGTATACAAAGTGGAGCTAAAAATAGGTCCCAAATAGAATAAAAAGTGATTAAAATAAAGTGAATTTTATTGTATTTTGGACCCTTATCTCCCCTACTTTATTCCTAGTCATCGAGATGCCTAGGTCTCGGGGTTTAGGGTCATAAAAGATCTACGATATTTTATTCTTTTTCTTTTCTTTTCGTTATTATATATTTTTGACATTAAAAACAACTTCTTATATACAATTTATACAAGAATGCATGGATGCTAAAATACATGAATTAAGGGTATTTACATGCATTTACTAGGATTTTTATGGTCAAAATGATAGAATAAAGGTGATGAAATGGATATTCATCACTACAGTAAAGGAATATCCTTTGTATCTCGTCGGGAAAGGATCTCTCTTCGCTCGACCAGCTTGTATGCCCGCTGTCACCGAGCAAGAACTAGAGAGATCGAGGGTCTCTCTATAATGCTGGGATCATCGACAGAGGTAGTGGTCATCTATTTGAAGTTTATTGGGCAAGAGTGGGTCGTGCGTGAGTGGAGTGCGAGGGTAGAGATCCTGTAGCATCGATTGTTATATAGAGATGTGGAGGTCGTGGACAAGCATGTTGGGACTTCACGGGTCATGGGGAGGAAGTGGGTTGTAGTTGCTAAGGGAGAGAGAAGTGGGCATTCGGTTACGTGTGTATGGGGGTCATGGAGAGATAGATAAGCGCAATCGAGCGGTGTTGGCCCAACCGTTAGGAAGGGTGGCGACGTAGTCAAGGCGGAGGGCACGGGATTGGGATATTGTAGAGCCACGCGAGGAAGGAGGGGGGGTCGCACGTGGCATCCACAAGGGCGACCACGTCACAAAGGAATAAATAAAAAGTAACTTAAAATTTAAAATAAATTAAATAGTAAATAATATAAATAAAATAAGTAATTAAAATAAATAAATACATAAAGTAAATACTAAATAATAAATAAATAAATAATAAACAAAAATACATGTGATATGTGGCGGCTCCAAGAGTGGCCATGTATAGATCCTAGAAAAATCAAAAAGTAAATGTAAGAAAAATAAAAAAGAAATAACAAAAGGGGTCAAATAAAAAAGTGGTCAACATGAAAGTTTCTCGTTTAAAATAGTTCTACAACTTTTGTAAAGGATCAAAAACCAAAATAAATCATCTGTACAACAAAGTATTTTTGAGTGGTATCTTATATGTATAAAATACTGAATTTTTGTTTTTGCAGTTTTTTTGTCATTTTAAAAATAAGACAAAAAAATAAATTCAAATATAATATAAGCTAAATATTTACAACTTAATCTTTTTTTTATTTTTTTTAAAATTAAGAAAATAAAAATATAAAATAAATAAATGGGACATACGTACAATATACAAGGGGGGCCCAAAACCCAAGTTTCACATACCGACTCCGATTCTTTTGAATTTGGTCTCGTTTGAAGATAATTAAATGTAAATTAATTCAAAAAAGAGTAGGAGACTATAGGAGATTGTATGAGAGAGATATTCATGTTTTAAGGTTCTTTTTCTCAAAGTAGGGTTATGGTTTTATGGGTCAATTTTACGAGTTAGTATTTTTTTGATATTTTTTCTTTATTATTGTTAGTAATATATATGCTATAGAGTTGATTTTATTCAGTTCTGAGTTAGTGAAAAATAGATAAAATAAGGAAAAATATGGTTATTTATATATGATATTTAGAAGTGAAGTTGGCTTCTTATTTAATGCAAATATGCATGCTAAAATGCAGACATAATTCTAAATGTATGAATAAGAATCAACAACAACAACAAAGCCTTTTCCCACAATTAAGTTGGGTCGGCTACATGGATTCTTCACCTCCATTCAGATCTATCTTGGGTCAATCTCGGACTTATATCCAAAAAAATAAGATCCCTTCGTATAGTCTCTTTCCAACACTTCTTGGGCCATCCTCGCCCTCTCTTAGCCGGCTCAATATCCCAACACTCGCATCTCCTAACCGGTGCATCAGTTGACCTTCTTTGCAAATGACCAAACCATCTTAACCGGTTTTCTCGCATCTTATCCTCGATCGGAGCTACACCAACTTTCTTTCTGATCGCATCATTCCGAATCCGATCTTTACGTGTATGTCCACACATCCATCTTAGCATTTTCATTTCTGCTACAGCCATTCTCTGCACATGTGTGTGGTTCACAGGCCAACATTCAGAACCATAAAGCATAGCAGGTCTCACAACTGCTTTGTAAAACTTTCCTTTAATTTTTAAAGGAATTTTCTTATCACAGAGAACAGCGGAGGCTCCTCTCCACTTTAGCCAGCCTGCATTTATTCTATTAGTAACATCTCCATCAATTTCCCCATCATGTTGCCAAATAGATCCCAGATATCTAAAAGAATCTCTCTTCTGAATGTTATCGTCACCAATCTTCACCTCGATTCCTTCACCATTGCTTCCATCAAAGGTGCATTCCATATATTCCGTCTTAGCCCTACTTATACGAAAACCTTTAGTCCCCAATGCATGTCTCCAAACCTCAAGCTTCTCATTTACTCCATTTATAGTCTCGTCAATCAACACAATATCTTCAGCAAATAACATACACCAAGGTAACTCATCCTGAATGTGACTTATCAACTCGTCCATAATCAAAGTAAAAAGAAATGGACTCAAAGCTGAACCTTGATGTAAACCAATGTTGATATCGAAATAGTCAGTCATCCCCGTCGGGGTCCTTCCACAAGATAAAGCCCTATCATACATATCCTTTATGAGATTTATGTATAGGACAGGTACGTGTCTCTTCTCCAAAACTCTCCACAGTATCTCTCGTGGGACGGAATCATAAGCCTTCTCCAAATCAATATAGATCATATGGAGATTCTTCCTTTTAGCTCTATAAATCTCCATTGTTCTCCTCAGCAAATGGATGGCTTCAATAGTTGAGCGACCTGGCATGAATCCGAATTGGTTTTCTTTTATTTGGGAAACTTGCCTCAACCTTCTTTCGATCACACGTTCCCAAATTTTCATAGTGTGACTCATCAGCTTGATACCTCTGTAATTTGAACAATTTTGAATGTCTCCTTTGTTCTTATAACGAGGTACCATGATACTCCTCCTCCAATCTTCAAGCATTTTCTTGCTTCGCCAAATAACATTGAATAGATTCGTAAGCCAAGTCAACCCACGCTCACCTAAAACTTTCCATACTTCTACAGGGATGTTATCCGTTCCAACACCTTTCCCAGGTCTCATAACCTTCAAAGCCTCCTCTACTTCTTTTCTTTGTATTTGTCTATAGCATGCACGATTCAAGTAACTTTCACTACTAGCTAGATCGCCCAAAGTGATCTCTCTATTTCCTTCTCCAATAAAAAGTTTATGGAAGTATTGCTCCCATCTAGTCTCTATATCCTTCTGAGTAACAAGCACGTGACCTTCCTCGTCCTTAATGCATCTCACTTGAGAAAGGTCTTTGGTCTTTCTTTCTCTTGCTTTGGCCAACCTGAATATATCCATCTGACCCTCCTTAGAGTTGAGATTTTTATACAAAACCTTATAAGCTTTTGACTTAGCTTCGCTTACAGCCTTCTTTGCTTCCTTCTTCGCTATTTTATAGTCTGTGACAGTTTCCTCTGTTCTATCCTTAGACATAGCTTTAAAGCAAGCTCTTTTAATTTTTAGCTTCTCTTGCACCCCTTCACTCCACCACCAAGCCTCCTTTTGACCTGGAGCTCCTCCTTTTGACTCGCCTAGCATCTCTTTGGCTACCTTTCGGATACAAGATGCTACTGCCTCCCACATCTCGTTTGCACTACCGCTACAATCCCAAGATAAGTCTTCTAAAACCTTCTCCCTGAAGCTTGATTGCTTCAGCGGAAGATTCCACCACCTAGTTCTAGTGATCTTAGGAACCTTCCTTTTCTTCACCAGCCCTTTTATTTGTAAATCCAAGACTAACAAGCGATGTTGGGTTGTCAAACTCTCTCCAGGGATTACTTTGCAATCTTTGCAACACAACCGATCTCTTTTCTCAACGCAAAGTAATCGATCTGTGTTCTAGTTGAGCCACTCTTATAAGTAATTAAATGCTCCTCCCTCTTCTTGAAAAGAGTGTTTGCTATGAAAAGATCATATGCAGTTACAAAATCCAAAATGACTTTTCCCTCTTCATTTCTATCCCCAAAACCATGTCCTCCATGCACACTTGCATACCCTGAAACATATTTTCCCACATGTCCATTAAGATCTCCACCTATGCAAACCATCTCTCTTTGTGGGATTCCTTGTAAAATCTTATCCAGATCCTCCCAAAAAGCTTGTTTAGTCCTTTCATATAAACCAATTTGCGGTGCATAAACTGAGATGATATTCAGAATTTCTTCTTCAAGCACCAACTTTAGCAAAATAATCCGATCCCCAAATCTTTGCACCTCAACCACACAATCCTTCAAATCTTTATGAACAACCACTCCAACACCATTTCTGCCCTTATCTTTACCTGAATACCAAAGTTTAAAGCCTATCTTCTCGATCTCCCTTGCTTTCTCTCCAACCCATTTAGTCTCTTGAAGACATAATATATGAATCTTCCTTCTTTCCATTGTATCCACTATCTCCATCAATTTTCCAGTTAAAGTACCGATATTCCAACTACCAATCCGTAACTTCCTTTGCAATCTCTTTTAGACTAACTTCTTTACTCGCATGCGTCCACTATGCGAGAACCCTTGCAAATTTTGGACTGCATCCGGGCAGTGATGCAGCGGAACTAGCTTATTTACCCGCATGCGTTCCTCATGCGAGAACCCTTGCAAATTTTGAACTACATCCAGGCTGCGATGTAGCGGCCCTTGCCAATTTTTCATTGCATTCGGGTGATGCAACGCGTCGCAAGTAGGGAACGCCCCAACGAAATTTGTATGTTTGCTTAAATCCATGTTTAAAAGATCCGAACGATTTCGAGATAAATTTGTAAATAGTGTTCTTAGAAGAACTTTAAGAACACTATTTACGAATTTATCTCTCCTGCGCTGGCTGTCGGCTACCCAACGAAGTCTTTTTATTTTGCATTATTCTTATTCATACATCAAATGTATGAATAAGAATAATGCAAAATAAAAAGACTCGATCAGAGGAGCCTTGGTCGACGAGCAAACCCTAGTTAAAGTTTCCCTGTATATTGTTCACCCTCCGCCTCCATTCAATTTTTGATGCCATTTGGAAATCCCTGGTTTTTTTGGTGGTCTAAGTTGTCGGTGACAACAAGGATCTTCCCTGATCTTTTGGCGTAGAGGAAGAGGTGCCGGAGAGGTGATCCGAGCTCACTGGCCATGCCTGCCTGAGATCCTCCTGGGCTCCTTTGTCCTTGAGGTTGAGCCCTAGTTCTTAGTTTCTTTTCATTCCTAGGAGTAATGTTAGTCTAGTGTAGCATTTAGTTTCTTCCATTATCACATTTTATTGCGTAATTTTCCAATTCGGAGCTACAACTTGACCACCATAGCTATCATCCTCGGCTGTGTTCTGACCCACCTTTCACCTCCATCATCTTCTCCTTCACTTCATCTATACCCCAGATGCTTCACTCCCCTCGATTCACCCCAGAATTGAGAGATCAGGGTCTCCTCCCCCATTGTCCACCAGAGGTCCTCTGACACATCTGATCTTTGTTCATTCCTCCACGAGCCGAGCCCCGAACCTTTGACTTTTCTTAGCATTGCTAGCATTATAGATTCAAGACTCCAAAGACCCCATCTGGATCGACTTTGCAAAAGTCAGAGGCTCCCTAGCTGCTCAGCCTTCCTCAACTCTGGAGGACTCCACTGGTGAGTCCTAGACCCATCTGAGATGCCCAACAGCCGCATGACCTTTCTAGCTTTCTTTTGAGCCATTCACGACCTCCTCCAGTGGCCGGAGCTGCCTAGGAGACCATATCAAAGTTCTCTTCTCCAGGCTTTCTTGCTTGTTCTTTCTCTGTGCCTCTCCGTCGTCGGATCTGGTGCCCACTCCAGAACACCCAAATGCCATTAGATCTCCATTGCCTTCCACCATTGGATACCCAACTAGATCTAACCTCCATAGATCATCATCGAACCATCATCGTGCCACCAGGAGGCGCCACATGGATAAGTGAACGACATCAACCATTCGATCGCACGTAGGAGGGGTATTTTGCTCCGCACACCTCAGCTTTTGTAATTTTATTTTAGTCCATAAATTTTAGTTATAGTTTAAAATTTTATGCAATATTTACAGAAAATCTCTCATCTTTATTTTAGTACTAATAGGTCCTGTCCAGGTCACCTCATGTGCCCATACACATGAGGTACTTAGACATTTGCACATGACCCCTTATGGAGTTTTTATTATTATTTAGTCCAGGTGGTTTTTAACTATGTATTATATTTTTGGATAAATTGCATGGAGTCCCTATAGTTCCTTATATATTGCATTTATACTCCCGCCAGCATGTTAATATTGAGTATTCTTGGGATTTTTGTGTGTGTGCCCCTGGACTTCTATTTTATGTTCTGGAATGCATGTTTATTTAATTTAAATAACATATAGGTCCCTTCAAGTACTTTTATTTTTATTTCTTGTATTTCTTGCGTTAAAAATACCATTTTGCATACAAAATTTCTAGTAGAATTATTTTATGTGCTTGGTATTATATTGGATCACATATATTTTTCATAGGGCAATTAAATCTATTTTACTAAATTTAAAAAATTCAAAAACATTGATTTTATTCCATGTTTTCATAAAAAATACATAAAAATTTTAGAAAAATATTTTGAAAAATTCAAAAAAACTGTAGCAACGTTATATATACACGTTTGAAATATTAACTAAAAATGACTAAAAATCTCAAAAGAAAAACTATAAAAATTATTAAAATTTCTTAATAAATTCCAAAAAATCTCATTTTATCTTATTTATATTATCTATTATATATTAAAAATAGTTTTGGAAAATTTTGAGCTATTTAATTTTTTAAAATTATAAAATAATTCAACCTTGTATTATTGTTCACTATTTTACCCTTTTCGACCTTTTAAAAATAAATAAAATAGCAAAAATCAAAAGAAATTCAACCAAAATATATCAAAATATAAAAAAGACAAAAATATTTGATTTTATCCATTTTGACTACGCCCACCCCATTTTATGATGTTTTTTATTTTTTTAAAATAAAGACATGTATTTTTATCACTAATTCCCTTTAATCATTCCAATTTCATTAGAAATAGAGACTTCTATGCTATTCATCTAGAACAAGTCATTTACAATAAATGTAAGATGTTAAAATTACTTGTTCTAAATGGATGCATAAGAGTCTCTATTTCTAATGAAATTGGAATGACATATTAGAGGGATATAGTTATGAAAATACATCACTTTATTTTTGGAAAAAATTATAAAAAATACCCGAAATGGGGCAGGGGCAGCCCCATTTTCTCCATATTCTCTCTATATGTAGCTATATATACTTATATTATAGTTATTATTATTATTAAAAATATCAAAAATTATTTTAAAACTTTAAAAAAATAAAAAGGATTGTACTTTGGGATATTTTTTGGCATATATTTATATCCTATATATATATATATTATATTCTATATATCAAACCTATATACTTATATATACATATTCGTTATTTATTAAAACGAAAACAAAAAATCTGAAAAATATAGAAAGAAAAAATTATAAAATTTAAAACAAAAAATTATAAATTAGAAACACTCAAATATTAAATATTAAAAACTCACAAAAATAAAAAATCCATATAAGAACACAAAAACATTTATTGCCTTTTTTTTCAATTAGTATGGTCTATTCCCGTTGCTCCTTAGTGATTCGACCCCTACGCTTTCATATTATACATATCATTACGTCCAATATTATAAATTTTAGCTCACTATTATTCATTGATTGAGCATTATTGTGGGTTAATTATTTATGCATCCAATTCTAGATATCTGAGAGCCAAGAGAATGGTTGACACAACGATTGCTGGACCCGACTTGTCACGCATCGCAAACCCTCCAGGAGCAGACATTAGGATCCCTCCTCTTTTGCTTGTTCATCACTCATGCTATGCACTACTGTCGCCCCTCCTACTTGGGCCGATGCACAACCACCAACCCTCTCTAAAACTGGCTGCGCCGCCACTCAACCATCCTAGGACCGTCACCACAACAACATGTCCTTGTTGGCCAACTGTAGGCCTCCATAGGGCCATCCATATGCCCTGTACGTCACCATAGGCCCGTGTTGGGATACCTAGCTCTATTGTAGGCCCTTCCTCGTGCTTCCCAGCTCACTACTGGGCAACTGCACCTCTGCCACCCCCAAGGCTTGTCTTAGCCACCGATAGTCCACAAGGGCCCTTCTTATCCTCTCTGGCGCTGCTCAGATTTACCGAACGATATGAATTTAACAAGAAAAGGTATTTTCAAACATATAATCACTTGCAACCCTATCATGGATTGAGGTTAACAAGGATGGTTGTATTCGCCTACATGTATAACCAATCCTCTATATGATCATGTAGACTCACTCAGATCGATCTATTACCTCAGTCGAAATCCATTTCAACATATTTTTTTCATTTAGAGAGAAAGGGTGAAATCTTCTCGTAATCTAGTCCTTCAAGGGCCCAACTCCCATCACTAAGATGGGAGAGACCAACTATGAATTGTGATCCATGTAGTTCTTGACCCGCATGCAGTACAATAACAAGGGGTACAATCTGACACAGTCGGAGCCGATGGATAAGATTAGGGAGAATGCTTCTTGCAACCAGATGTATATGCGTGTATTTGGCTCTCTGGTACTCTAACCACGGAGATTGCCAATTACATTGTGAACCATCCCATCGTCAAGGCAATATGGGATATTCTTGTGACCACATATGGACACACGAAGAATTATGCCAAGATTCTTCAGTTGTAGTTTGAAATCTACACGACCAAGCAGAATGGTCATCCTCTGTGTAGTTTCTACTTTTCGCTTTGTGGCATGTTCAAGAAGCTTCGCGGCTTCATACTAGTAACCACATCTACTGAGTAGTATATGGCGTACAGGAACTCCATAATGGCTGGAGTTTTATTGGATACTCTAGACCATGAGTACGAAGCAACACGTACACATCTTTTTATCGATGCAACTATTATAATACCCCGCCTCGATGGTAGCACATCTCAACACACATCCACAAGATTACCCAACAATAGTTATAAACAACATGCATGATATACCATTCATACAAATAAAAAAGCATATGGAAAATTTAAACTCCCATTGATAAACAGATGTCCGCATAAAGATAATCATAAAATCTTAAAGTCTTTTTATTACATCATAAATAGTTGGAAAGGAGAGGAACAAAAACAACTACAAAACTAAGCCTCAATCTTAACGACATCCTACAGATGCACCACAAAAAATGTGAGCCTCTATCTCCTGCTCTACACTTCCTGTTGGATTTGCAAAGAATGTAACTAGTGAGTCAAATGATACATATAAAATAAAATTTTAATTAAGATATTTTAGGTAGGCAATACAAATGTAGTAACTGAACAAGTTTAAAAGAGAATATTTTAAAAATATCTAGCGATATATAATCATTTATATTCTATGCCTTGAACTTACGTAATCAAAATCAATTGTTTTACATATCTTAATCCGTATTCCTATTTACTTATCCTGGACTTGCCTATCAAAGGAGAAATCCTACACTAGGAATGAAGCCTGCAACACTCCATTCAGAGTGCAACCTAAAACCTATGCACAAGTGCGATCCTTCGGCTAGTCTAGTTGGTAGTATTATGATAATCGAGACTGGACATACAAGCTCGACGAGTCGCAACTCTGTCAATCGAATTTGCTGGAGGAGTCTCGCTCGCTCCCTAACAAGAGCAACAAAAATGAATCAATATGGTGCAATGCACGCGTGCATCCACCTCAATTCCACCAGAGTACCTACCACCACCCCATGCTATGATGCCCTTCGAGTGGGGACGACTCATTGTCGACTCAGCCGGACTACAAGGTTGTGCACCCACCTTGTAGTGTTTGTTTTGTAATCCCCGCATGTGTATTTATACCTTACTCAAAAGAGATCAATCATGAGATTAATGGATTTCAGTATGTCACAAACTAACCCCATCATCACAGTGGACCCCCGGGTCACAATCCATCTAGTTATTATTTGCTCTTAGGCATACCCATAATATCATATATTATACCCTAACACAACAGATTCCTCTTATCTTGATTGTTAAAGAAGAAGAACCATTGAGCATCTCATCACGTACTGTTTAACCCAAAATCAAGCGGTCGTGTATTCCACACAAGGCGGGAACACAGTCGCTGAATCAACCACACGAAATCCGTGCTAAAACAACAATTAACCCACAACAAAGATCCAACAATGAAAAGCGATGCAGAGTTAAATTTTATTATAACTCTACAACAAAGATGTGTATAGGTGCAAGTATGTGTAGAGTGTCAAACACATGAAGCAAACAGGTAGTTCGGGGCAATCAAGCTCAAAAATGAAGGTGATCAATTGTCTATAAGTGTGCTATGTTTTTGTGGGTTTTTAATTTTATATATATTTTTATTTAATTTTTGATTTTATATTTTTACTTTTTGATTTTGAATTTTCTGATTTTGTATTTTCTTTTTATATTTTATATTTTTATATTTTCTTTTTCTATAAAATAAGATATAAAGCTATATAGAATGGGGTTGATGGGGCTGCCCCCTGGGGGCAGCCAGCTTGGCTGCCCGCCCCATTTTTGGGCAATTTTTTTATTTTTTTGAAAAATACTATCATGTATATTCATCCCTATATCCCTCCTATATGTTATTCGAATTTCGTCAGAAACGGAGACTCCTATGGCCTCCATCCAGACAGGGTCGATTTCAAAAATCCTGCGACTGTTAAAAAAATGGTGTCTGGATAGAGGCCGTAGGAGTCTCTGTTTCTGACAAAATTCGAATTACAAATAGGAGGGATATAGGGATGAATATACATGGTGATATTTTTTCAAAAAATAAAAAAAAAATTGTGAAAAATGGGGTGGGGGCAGCCCCATTTTCCCATATAGAATATATAAATACAAGAAAGATGAGAGAGAGATAAAAAGAGGTAAAAATATTCAAAATAGAGGAAATAAAGTCTTTTTGGGATTTTTTATGTTTTTTAATGTTTTTATGATTTTTCTTTATTTATCTTGTTTTTTTGTTATTTTTAAAGGTAAAAATACTTAAAAAGTTGAATAAAATTAATGGCCAAAATTACAATGGAGATGAAAAATATCAAACAACAACCAAAATTATTCAAATTAATTTTAAAATAAATATAATACAATAAAGAAAATTTGGAACAAAAATTAGAGTTTTTGGATTTTTTATAATATATATATTTATAGAAATTATTAGAGTTTTATAACTTTTATGAGTTTTCTTTTATATTTTTTAGTGATTTTTGGTCTGATGCAAAGACACACAAAATATAGTTTTTTGGATTTTTTCAAAAATGGTTTATAATTTTTATGGATTTTCTAATGCAAATAGAGAAGAAAATGCATGTTTTTGAATTTTTTATAAATAATAAAATGCGTTAAAAATGCAAAGTAAAAATATGGCGTGATAGGGCAATGCAACAGGAACACAATGATATTTTTTTAGGATCTTTTAGGGTTTTATAGATGCATGAAATAAATGCAAACCACAAATAGAAACTACACTACTAGCAAGGGTATTATCGCAAATATCCAGACATCTAGGGCCAAAGTACATTTTGTCCAGAAAATATATAACGTAATAAAAATATTTAGCGACCAATCGCAAATAGTCAGAAATCCAAGCCCTTCCCTGCAAAAACACTAAGGACACGTGCCAGAACACGCGCGCCCCATGCAAGGGCTAATATGCAATTATCACAAATATCAGGGACTAACTTGCAAAATATCAAAAATATTTATAACTGCAATAAAATCTTTAAGGGCTAAATGGTAATATCAGAAACCCAAGGGGGCCCTTGCCAAATAGCCACGCATCTCACGCGTGCGGGTACATAAGGTGAAATGTCCAAGGACCTCTTCGTAAATACGTAAAGTCGGGGGACCTACATGCAAAGTTTCCAAAATAAAATACACGACAGATGAATGTTTATGGTTCTAATATTAAATACAAAATGTGCGTTGCAAGTTTCGCAAAATACCCACACAGGCGCTGGAGGACGACGGATGGTAGGCAACTTAAGACACGTGTCCTCATGGGGACGACCGATACCGTTTCACGTTTTACAGCCCATATTAGATCTTAGATCGAGATCGACAAGTGGTGGAGGGCACGATCCAATGGCTCAGGATCAAACTGGGGCCGGCCTTCAAGATCGAACAATGGTGAGACCTGGAGGATGAACAACGAAGAACAACGTCGAGGCAACTTTCCTCCGACGATCCAAGGCTTCTCCGACGTGCTATGCAACTCCAAGGCGGTCCAATAGCTTCCTGCGAGGATTCTCTATATGCTGGAGGTCCCAAAAGGATCCGGTGTTGACCAGAGAGCGCGCGCGAGGGCGGCGGATCCAGGGACCTCGGTGAATCGTGCAAAATGAGCTCCAACTGCTTCGAAGGTACCTGGACATGCAAGATACGTTAAAGAAGTCAAGGGCAAATTGCCTCAACCTTCCTGACTGCGGAACAAGGCGATGGAGACGAAAAAGGGGCTCACCGGAGCTTGCTCCGGCGAGGTGGAGGTGAATGGTGATTGGAAGGATCACCGGTGAAACAGAGTATGGGAATCGACTCCTAGGACTACGGGTATGCTTAAGGGTACAAGAAAAGTAAAGAAAAAGCACCTCAATGGCTGAACACCAGAGATACTAACCTCGACGGCCAACCTTGGCCGGAGATGGTGGAAGCCGGCCTTCCTGGCCTCGCCGTACCTCACACGGGAGTGCTGGAGACTCCCCTGTCACCGGAGTCAATCCAGCACACTCCCGGAGGTCAAAACTCGGCCAAGAAGTGGTTCAAAAATGAGGTGGAAGGTCGGGGGGTTTATTTTAATGGTTTGACGAAATAGCTCTGGTGCCCCAAAGATCGAGGGAGATCAGGAGTATCGCTAATCCACATCCCAAGGAGAAGCTTGGGTGTATAGGACCAACAATCGAGGAACAAAAGTCACGAAGAAAGTTACGCGAGATGGTAAAAGATGAAGCCTCTAAAAAATTGAGAAGAGGGTTCAAAGCCAATGTCTGACACAAGAACATGGGGCGGGTCAGAGAGTTCACCTGCGGTCAACTCTCGGACCCTCCTGGTTGGTCCACGTGGACCAACCAAGAAAAACCCTGCAAAAAAGATTTGTTAAATCAATAGTAATTGAATTTATTAATTTTCAAGTATTAAATAAAAAATGTTTATTATTTTATAAGGTATTTTATAACGATTTTTTTGAGATAAAAAAATTATAAGTTTCCTTTTATAGCTTATATACAAGTACATTCATCTATATATTTTAATAATTTATTTTTATTTTGTATATTTAATTTTATTATTTTTGTTTATCATTTTATAAATTTATAACTTAATTTTATATACTTGAAGACGTTTTTATTTTATTTTTATGATGTGTTTTGTACACTTAAATAAATAGAAGTATTAGTTATATAGGTATAGGTATAGGTATTTCATCTATGTATGCTATACAAGTATTTTATTTTTGCAATTTTTTATGTTTTTATTACTATTTTAATATACACATATATTATAAATAATATATACAAAATTATAAAAATATAAAATTACCAAAATAAAGAATTATAAATAAAATGAATATTTTAATCTGTACGTGTATACAATAGGGATCCAAAACTCAACTTTCAAACCGTAACTCTGAAAAATATGAAACAACCTTCATTAAATAGCTTATTAAAAATTATATACAATTAAAGGTTATTTTGATAACATTTCGAGTTTTTTTGAGAGATACAGGTCTGGGAAGTTGGAATTTTGGAAACTTATTTAGATCATAACTTTTTATCTGTACATTAATTTTTGGTGAAATCAATTTTCTATTTTTCTATATTTAATTCTCTACAACTTTCATGTATAAAATTTATTTATTTGAAGTATAAAAAATAGAACTAAAAATAGGTCCCAAAATGAATAAAGAAAGAATTAAATAAAAGGTATTTTATTGTATTTTGGCCCTTATCTCCTCCTACTTTATTCCTTGTCGACCTAGTCATCGAGATGCCTAGGTCTCGGGGTTTCGGGTCATAAAATATTTGCAATATTTTATTCTTTTTTATTTTATTTTCTTTATTCTATAATTTTGGCTTTAAAAACTGCATTTTGTACGCTATTTACACACACATGCATAAATGCCAAAATGCATGAATTAAGGGTATTTACATGTATTTGCCAGGGTTTTTGCGGCCAAAATGATAAAATAAAGATGATGAAATGGAGGTTCATCACGTACTAACCATTTCTTGTTTTGATAATCACTTATTCAATTACTGTTTAGGAAAACCGCCATCTAAACCTCGCAACATGCCAATTGAAGAACACTACCGTCAACCGAGGGATAAAGAGCGTGTTATGATAACGTAAGCACCTTAATACTTAGTGTAAACACCAATAAAAGAGTATATTTTCTATAAACTATTTGAGAAGGTTGTACAAGTCCAAACTATGAAAAGACCAATGCAAGCCATCTATATTTCAAGACAATCATGTAAGCGGACGCTATCAAATAAACTATCAATACATTAATTAAATAAGATTAATTTGTTGTTCTTTAATGTATACATTAATGAAACATCCACTTTAAGAAATCAAGCAAGGAAAAGCTGTATAAAAAAACTTATTATATAGTAATATGTTGATTGGCATACGAGGTTGTATCCTTTAATAACAAGTCCTACATGGTTTGACGACGACCAAGCTCGTGCAATTATTGATATATATCGACATTACAAAAAGAGTTACAATTTAAACCACAAAATTTAATTTACATATATGGAATAATTATTTGAGTGCATGCACATATTACATCTATACCATTAAAGCATATAGTACTTTAAAATTCATTAACTTAAATATGACTAGTCTAAAAATATGGAAATAGTATTAAGTAATTCCATTAATAGAATTTTGGATCAATTAAAGATTTCGAAATTTTTGCATGAAAATGACAGGGACCAATGGCGTGACGTCACTGGCCATCGATGTGCAAACGCTAAAAGAAACACGATTGAATAGCTGACATCCCAAATAGCAATCCGTGTATTTCATGATATAATCCATTTAACGGAAATTGTCATAAAAAGGAAAGCATAGACGAATGGTTTATGACGTATGCATACATTTGTTATATATAAAAAAATAATCGTGCCTTTAGCGGTTTTCAATTATCCTTGACAGATAAAACTCAATGATCATTAGATTGTGATACCTTGAAATAGTTTAATATAAACACTTAGGACAAGATCTTTCATCAACTCAATTTACACATGAAAAGGATGTGGAAATAGTTTGATGAGATATGAAACACGAGGTACCAACAACAAAAGGAGGATGCTAGGATATGTTACCTATGCTAGCGTACACCTCTGATCTGCGTGCTTGTTCACTCGATCGAGAATCCGATGAGAGAGGTGCTTTTCACTTGTGATGAAACTCCTTCATTTCCTATCGTCGTGAAGCTACGGAGCTTGCACCTTTCTCCCTTTGGTTCTCTGGAGAAGGAGAGGGAAAATGAGATAAGGGAAGGACTTGGGGAGGGGGCAAAGGATGGATTAGAGTTTGGAAAGGAATGGGAATGGGGGGAGATGAATGGTGGAGGGTCTTAATATAGTTTAAGATTAAAAGCCTAGTTTTAGAATCCTAAAATAACTATAACCCGCAATTTAAATGTTAAAAACCTGTAACCAATAAATCCCTTCAATATACATGACCCCTCTTCACTAAAACAAGCATATCTCCCACATACCAATTCAAAAATACGAGTTTTTGGACTTGTTCGAAAGATTGCGACGAGACGCTTCTTTTGAGTATAATATTAAATAGGTTTTAAGACTTACAGGCCGAAATTCACATAGTTATACAATCATTTATGACCACATCACCCTCATGCATTTCTAATTCCTGTACATCCTGCATACTGGAAGACCTAGAATAAATACAAAGTTTTAGATTTATTTAGACTATCCACTTCATGGTTTTATCATTAAATTTCTCATTTGATTATTGGGAGTTACTATCGAACATATACTTTCCCAAAGCATATATCATACCTAGGTATTGATCATATACTTTCCAAAAGCATATATCAAACCTACAAATTCAATCAAGCTTCCAAAGAGAGACGAACATGTACGGAATTCGATTCCCAATATCTCATGACTGAACTCATGTCTTCCGGTTTATTGAATGAACTTGTATGATCTCTTTTGATCCATGTGTCAA